>JBBBDQ010001785.1:270000-402883 GCA_037127315.1 Ascarosepion bandense | reverse complement strand
CTCTCCAGTCCATTTTATTTTTGTACCCTACTTCTCCATTCCCCTTAGAAAGAGAGCGGCTTGATTTTGTCTCTACAGGCAGAATACAGTGGCCTCTTTAATTATGTGGGTGTGTTTGGGTCTTACTAACATTAATGTATAAATATTCATTTGAAATTGTTTTTGTTTTGGGGATTTTTTGTTTCTTCATACCCCCTTCCCATCATATCATTTCATGTACAAATTTTTAAAGTTATTTTTGTATTATATTTGTATATAGTAATAAAATTTTTATGTACATTTGGGGCGTTTTTAGGTCCCCGGTATGTTTTGCGGTATTTTGGTGCTTGATAAGTATGAGTGGTGATGGACAAATTCTTATGGTGAATGAGAATCATTGTAACGTATGTATGGGTCATGAATCTGATTAGCTAGGTATAGGATAGAGTAGCTGAAGACCACCCCAAGTTTTGTTCCCCCTCCCATTTTTCTGGCCTTGAGCCATAATGCTGTATTGCTCAGTATAAATAAAACGAGCCATTTCCTACCCCAGTCCACTACGGATTGGAGTTTCTTTTCAAGCTCGGCAGCGAGGTTCGCTTTGTCGCCCACACCGGGTTTTTGATCGAGGCGAGAGTAAATTGTGGTGTCATCGGCGTTCATGCCTACTTGGGCTCTAACGGCATCGGGGAGATCATGATATTGATCCATCTCTTCTCCCTCCAGCCATGTCTTGAATAGCAAGACTAATTAGATTCTATAGTCTAGGTTGGCAATCAGTCTACCTCAGCAAAAATGGCAACTTACTGCGAGAAAATCTTCTGCCTAGTCAGTCATGGATCGAAAGTGTGTATAACGTATGACAATTAACTGACTGACTGAATAAGAACGAGAGGAGATATCTCTAGACTTGGTCAAAAGAATTAGAATAACCTAGATTAAATAAAAGGTTCAGTTAGTAATTCGCTGAGAAATCTGATGAAGTCCGGAATCTTCAATGGCCCAAACGTTATATCGAGAACAAAATGTGCGGACAATAATCTGAGTGTAAATAACGGTAATAACTGTAGTTCCTCATCGCAAAAATTCAAATAGAAATCTTTCAGTATTTTTAATATATTTTCAGTTTTTAGTTTCTTATCAAAACGGCATCAAAAGAACTCAGTGAACTACGTTACTTACTTCGAACAACTACACAATGTTTAAAACTGTCTGTTTTGCCCCCTCTGATGTGTAGGTAGCCGCTGGCTTCTGAAGAACTAAATCGAGCCGTGGCGTCATAACCGCCTCACTGGCGCTGGACATTCCTGAGGAAATTCATGTTTTCATGTTTAAAATATTCGGGGAATTTCGACAGTGCGCCTAAACCAAATGCTGTATTTATATTGCTGAAATCCTTTGTGAGTAGTAATTTGTGTGAGCTCCAGATTCTTCTTCTTCTTCTTCTTCTTCTTCATGTGCCATGTCCCTTCAGGACGTAGGCAATCATAGACTTTCACTTGGCACTGTCTCTCGTCGCTCTCAATATTTTGTTCTCTTGGTATCTCTTCTAATCCCCGCCATCCATTTACTTAGACCTAACAAGTACGTCTCGCGCTGCTTTCCGCTGTCTCTCCTTCCCTTCATCCGACCTATGAGTATTAAATTCTCCAAACCCTCCTTCCTCATTATGTGTCCCAGGAACCTTATTTGTATTTTCCTGATATTTAATTTTTTTTCTCGTTTGCATCCTTTCCAACACCTTATCGTTGCACACGTGCTCCGTCGATGGTAAAATCACATTTCTGCTGCCTCAAGCCTCTCCTTTATCCTTGATGAGATCGTCCAGCATTCACTTCCATCAAAGAATGGCATCGAAAAAGAAAAAGTAGTTTAGAAATGTTTTGTTAAATTCAACAGTCAATGTTTGTCAATTTCATCCCCCACCCCATCAAATAATTACATGCATCAGTCAGAAGTGATATACGCTTAGGCGATCGTGTCTCTTTCGACCCATGACTGACTAAACAGAAGATTTTTTTCGTAGTAGGTTTCCACTTTTTTCTGCGGTAGACTGGTTGCCAAGCAAGGCTATACAACCCTCAATCTGTCCTATTCATCTCTTAGCTGGAGGAAGAGGATATGGATTATCTTACCCAAGAGTATTTGCGCGTAAATGAATGTGATGAATTCAAGTGGAATTCGAACTCGGCTCTTTGATTTTTTATTCCGAGCCGATATCCGCTGCACCACAACGCATATCCATTAGATGCATGTCGGAACTGATATCTAAATAAATAAATGACAAATTCTGTCTGTACATCCGTGTGTCTGGAAACTCTCTCTTTTAACTTTTTGGAATCAGGATGACCCCCCCACCCACCCCCGGGATTGAAATGCTGCCCTTCATCTAGTGCTTTAGCATCGAGCATTGGGATTTGTGTCTGGGTGGGGGAGAGGTAACAGATAAAAATTCAAATTATAAAATAGGTGAAAAAAATAACTGATTTTAAAAGATTTTTAATTTATGTTGAATCTAAAGTAAAACTAAAACTTTGTGAATTTTTTAAAAAAATGTTTTAAAAAATTCAGTTTAAAATATTACCAAAACTTTTTGAATAAAGGAAAATAATTATATTCCTTAAAAATGACAAGAAATCAAAGTGAAAGATTTCGTAATGTGAAGTTTTGAAGTTCCACGAAGTTTGCGATTTGAAAAACTCAATTTTCGGTCTGAATGAGAATTTCGAATTGTTTTTTGGCAGGAGCTAGGCTTACAGCCTGAATCAGAGTTAAAGTAAGGTTTGTAAGTTCCATGGAATAAATTGAGGAACTCAAAATTATTTCTTTAAAATTACCATTTTTTTTTTTTTTTTTTTAGCTCTTAAGCTAGAAGCTAGCTTAAAAGTCCGCACGAAGTGTGTTCTTTAAACTAGTTATGAATAAATTGTAATTGAACACACATTAGTTCATTCTTTTCGTTTTTGTTCAGCTACATTCAATAATCTTGATTATTACGAAGAAGCGGCTGTTCCCAGTATGGTAAACAACATTGGAATCGAAACGAGTTCAAAGTGACGTCACATGTAACGATTAGACAAAAAAGCAGTTGTTAAATATTTATGTTTTTAGGGGTTTTTTTAATTTTTTTTTTTTTTGCTTTTTTAAGAAACGTGAAGTTTTGAGTTTCTTTTTTTTTAATTTACTTACTGATGTTACAGAATTTCATTCGGAAAAATATAAAAACATTAACAGGGAAACTTTGTCGGTTTCCGTGGCTCGAACTAGTCACGATTTTGGTCGTCGAATTTAGGCGCTGCACCTGGGCGCATCCTCTTTTTTTTCCAAGTACAAGTCGGCCGACTCTGGTGTTGCGAGCGCCCATAGACCCGAAAGATAGTGATCCACGCCCGGTCGGGATAAAGCCAGAGGAAACTCTGGTGGAAGTCCGAAGCGCCTCTGACGTGCAAATCGCTTTAAACTTGACAAAACTTGTTTTGGTGAATTCTTGATGCTTAAACACACACACACACATATATATATATATATATAAGTTTGTACACACTCCAAACACATACTTGATGTTAGGTATAAGAATTATGAACAAAGACAGAGAAAATTAAAATATATAAGGAAAAACTACTTATATTTCCCTGCTATAAATCAGTCAGTTAAGTGCCATACGTAGTATACGCTTGGGTGATCATGTCTCGAAAGAAACATGACTGACTGGGAAGAAAATTTTTGTAAAAATTTTTAATTTTCGATAGACAATATAACCGTAAAAACTCTTTAAAGTATTTTAAAATATTTTTGAAACCTTATAAATTATTATAATTAAAAAAATGAAAACAAACTCTTTTAAAATTTCTGTAGAAATCGAAAAATTTATTTTCTTCTGACTATAATGTCCTTAATTTTAATTATTTATTCAAACAATTAAAAGCTTATCAAATTAAATAACATCAGAGTTTTATTGCATTTTTATTTTACTCTTCGGTGCAGATTTTCGAATACAGAGATCAAATAAAAAAAAAAATAGATTATTTATATTCCCCAATGAGTCTTTCGTTTAACTAATAAAACCATAAACTGCAACAAAGTAAAATTTATTAAAATTTTATGGATTTAGTTGGGGTGGGTAACAGAGGTAAAAAAAAATTTACCAAAATTTTTAAAAAATATTAATTTCAAAAATAGTTTCGTTCATTTGTGATTGAGTACTGAAAGATTCATTAAAAATTAATTATTTGATTTTTGCGAGAATTTCCAAATTAATGTGTTTGTTACCGGAAAAAAGTTGGTGATGTCATCATTATGTTTTCCATTAAAAAAGTCGTAACGTTTTGGTTACCCACTAACTCAAATCAAAACAAGATTTTCTGCCAAAGTTTCGAACATGTTAGAAGGGATTAAACATTTTAAAAAATAATTAAAAATTACTTTGATCCTTCCTCTTAATAATAATATAAACATTTTGATGGTAAAAGTTCGTTTTTATTATGTTTGTGGCCTTTTTTGTTCATACTATGCTGCTTTTTTTAGCGATTTAGTGGAGGTACCTAATTGTAATCCTAAATTTTATTCAGACAGCAATTCAGATATCATGAGATCAATACAAATTACCTTTGGAATCTACAATCAGAAGAGATGCTTCCAGCTTTATTAATACCGCAAGCTATTCTTTGCGCAACGTGGGCCAAAGTTTCCGGTGGAATTGCTTCCAGCTTTATTAATACCGCAAGCTATTGTTTGCGCAACGTGGGCCAAAGTGTCCGGTGGAATTGCGGCACATGCATTTTCAATGTCTTGCCGAAGAGCCGCCAATGTTAACACCATAAGTCGAGAAAATATTATACTATATTAAACAGTGGTATTAAAATAAAACTACGACAGATAAGTTTTTTTTTCTTTTCCTAAAGTGTGTATACATTATTTTGAAAGAATCTGCATGTATGTCTGCGTCTTTTTGAGTGTGTAAAAATTTAGATATAGCTAAAAGACAAAAGTAGTGCTTATCATAGCTGACGCGTTTTTCTTGTCTGACGGAATTTATTAAGACAAATGTAAGGATTTTATTTTGTTGCAAGTATTTATTAACAGACTTATGTGCGTTAGATATCGACTCGGAACGACAAAACGGAGAGCCGAGTTCGAATTCCAATTGAATTCCTCGCATTTACTTAGGCACAAATACCTTTAGGAAAGGTATTAATCTGTCACTTCCCCCCATTTATGAGTAAAATAACAGAACAGATTGGGTCCTATAACCTTGGCTGGCAACCAGTCTACCGCAGAAAGCAATGGCAAACTACTGTGGGACAATCTTCTGCCCAGTCAGTCATGTCTCTTTCGAGATATGATCGCCTAAAGCGTGTATCACGTAGGGTACTTAACTAACTATAAATATACTTCAGACTAATCAGGAGTCAAGGTAAATTATAGACGATGCAAAGTAATTTAATAGCTAATAAATGAAAAAGTAATTGTTGTTATTGCAGTTGAATTTTTTATCATGTCATTAATATTTATATTATTTCAGTTTGAAAAATAATTTATTAATTTGTTCATATTATTTCAGTTTGAAAATTTGTTTATTTATATACTAGCAGTATAGCCCGGCATTGCTCGGGTGTAATCAAAACTTTAAAACTAATCCATGGTCCTGGAGCTCAGCCTCAGCCTAAAAAATATTTGTGTGAAGTTTGGTGAGAATCGGATAAAAATTGTGGATTTGTATAAAGGACATACAGACAAATAAACAGACACACACACAAACATCTTGCCTTTTATATATATATATTATCGATTTTCTGCAATACTGTAAGAACTGCCACCTTTAACTTCTGAAAATCGTTTCTGATATCTTTGTCTATGAGTGTATCAAATTTCTTCTATAACCCGATTTTTTCGATTATCGATTTTTGATATTTATCGAAGGTACCTCGACACAAAACCTAGCTAAGAACACTCGCAGATGCTTATAGTACAACTGTGTCAATTTTCAAGAAAATCGGTTCAGCCATTTTGGAGTCTATAGGTAACGGACACACAGACACAGAGAGAGAGAGAGAGAGAGAGAGAGAGAGAGAGAGAGAGACAAAGTTTCATTTATAAATAAGTTTAGATTAGATGATGAATAGAATAAGTAAATATATTGTATTGTATATATTAAGTTGTGCTACTATAGCGTGAGGTCTACTCCAATATAGCGTGAGGCCTACCTCTCGTTTCGACTATAGCGAGAGGTTTACTGCAGCATCGAAATATAATATAATATTGTATATGTATACATATTTATTTAAACATTATATTAATATTTATGTATCTGTATATTATTTATATTTATATTAAAGGTAGAGAAGTAAAACTAACGACGCTATCAAATACAATACATATATTTATTTTAGTAATAAACGTTTTGTATATCTTCTACGAATGGCACGATTCTTCTTCAATGTGCCCTGTCCCTTTCCACGTCTCCCTATCCCTGGTGGCTCTGAGCATGCCTTTTCCTGTTACATCATGCAACCCTGGTTCCCTCATCCACTTGATTAGCTCCTTCAAATATACTATCCGTTGCTTTCTCCTCTCTCTTTTTCCCTCTATCTGACCTGTTAGTATCAGATTCTCCAAGCCCTTCTTCTTCATTGCATGTTTCAGGGACTTCAGCTGTCTCTTCCTGATGTTCAGTATTAATTTCCTTTTTGTTTCCATCATTTCCAAGACCTCATCATTGCTCACATGCTCGATCCATGATATTCGCAGCATCCTTTTGTAGAAACACATTTCAGTTGCTTCATTTTTTTCCTTCATCTTTGATGATATTGTCCAGCATTCACTGCCATATTGAAGAACTAGCATCACTTAGCAATCTAGTACTTTCTTCTTTCTAGCGAAATTGTCCTGTGTCTTAATACTTTACTCAACTTCTGGAATACTTTCTTCGCCATGCCAATTTGCCTTCGGACCTCAGCGTCGCTCTTTCCGTCTTCTGTTAGAACACTTCCTAGGTATTTAAATTTTTGTATCTGCTTGATTCTAGTATCCTCGACCTGTATTTGTCATATTGGGCTGACCTTTTTACTGATGACCATGCATTCGGTTTTCTTGCAGTTTATTTGTAGTCCTTTCTTGTTACTTTCTTCAGCTACCTTCTGTAGGAGGTCTTGTAGTTTCCTTTGTGTCTGCTATCAGCACTGTATCATCAGCGTACCTTAGGTTGTTTAAATTGTGGCCTCCGATGACAAATCTAGTTAAATCACCTGAATTATTTCTCGTCACCTTCCAGCAAAAATGATCAACATATGACTGGAACAACTGACTACCAAAACGTCGTCTTTTCTTGAGAATCATCATTTTAGCATCCAACTACGATCACTCAATTGCCTGAGTGTGTGCTCCCGTCACTGGATCTGCATAATAGCCACGAGAGAGGAGGGGCACGGTAGACATCAGCGCTACAGCTGGGTAGACGATATATTGAGTTAGATCTCACGCTATAGTAGCACCAATGAAATAATAGAAAATTATATATATTCAGTAATAAAAGTATATATTAAATAAAGAAAATTTCGAATTTCGCCATTTTCTTTTAATGAATTTCTAAAAGTCATGTATATTGGCTGAGGAAATGTAATTTTCTTAGAAAAGGAAATATTTAAAAAAAACCTGATTACAGATTTATATTTTTAAAGATTCGATCGCAGTCTCGAATCTCATCATAGTTCATTTATCAAAAAGGTAAGTTCCTCATACCAGCTAAAGGGAGACAATCCCAGAAAGGAACTCCGGTACGAAGTGCATGCAACCATAACTCGATTAGACTTTTTTTTTAAATCATTTCACCCCAAGAAAGGCAGTCTTATTGCCACTGTTGCGCAGGAGTTACATAGGAAGAAAGTGATGAGGAAGAGAGACAGATTATAGGGGGTGTCAGGAAGTGGGTAAGAAAAGGATGAGAGTACTGATGAGAGTAGAGTGGACGAGGAAAGGAGCATAAGAGAGAGAGAGAGAGAGAGAGAGAGAGGATGCAAGTTAGTGAGAAGGAGATGACTATTGACTTTACATTTAAATTGTTAGAGATTGTAGCTGTCGGAGAAGTAAGTAAACGGAAGGGAATTCCACAGACGGGAAGTGCGAGAAAAGAATCTAATGGAGTAGAATTTGTGTTTACATTTTATTGGTTTCACAGTAAAAGGGTGGGACCTAGTTGCTAATCTTGTGACTCGAGTAAATTCATATATAATGGGCACCGGTAAGTTAAGTTCATCTAAGTAGAAGCCGTGAAAGTATTTGTAGAAGAGACACGAGGAAGCCACATTGCGCCGGTGAGAAAGTGACTGTATACGAGCTGCCAAGGAGCACCCAACCAGATGTGGCAGCAGTATTCAATACACGGGCGGATGGTAGATTTATATATGTGCAAGATTGATTCAGACGGGAAAACCTTTCTGGTCCTGCACAGTGAACCGACCTTCTTAGCAGCGGATTTAGCTTGCGTGTGAAACTGAATAGTCGAAACTGCCCAGCAACCCTCAGTGGTTGAGCATGAGATTTTTGAGCCACTTGATGTTTTCGATTGTTGATCACGTCAGATTCTGTGTTCTCTCCCAGAAACTGTAACTAAGGCCTGCTAATTACAGTTGCAGTAGAAACCACATTTTAGCTTTGTGGATGTTGAAGAAACACAAACATACCTGAGCGGGCCTCTGCAACAAGAAGTGGCTACTTGCCCTAACAAAAATATATAATTGAATACGAGCATCAATTATATATATATATATATATATATATATATATATATATACCTACGGTGATGATAAGTAACTCCTCTTATTAAATACTTATACTTAATTTATTAACTATAATTTTTACAAGAAATGGCTATGAGAGGAAAGCAATTATCATGAGGTTTCATTTAAAATTCAATATGGCCACGAGCTTTCCTTACCAGTTTTTTGATCAGCCCAGAAATCTTGTCAACTGATTTCATCAGGAACTCCTATGGAATGAAAAATATAACTTCTTGTATTCGCCCTTCTTGTTCTTCTAGTGTCTTGGTTAAGTATTGTAGACTTTCTCCTTTAACCAACCTCGTAGAAAAATGTCCCAGGGTGTTCTCGTCACTCATATATAGAATAGGAAGTTACATTGTATCTACTGAGAACATTTTTAAGCAGTGTTGGTATTTGCATTCAACTTCTATTAAAAATGACACGTACAGAAAATCTTTCTGCGTATTTTTGGAAGTTAAAAGTTCTAAAACAAAACCCCCAAAGTAAAATGGAAAATTCTGGAAAAAAACAAGTCGTTCTATGACATCTGACCTTTGCGCTTAAATGACAAGCTGCAGGTTTTCAGGTTCCCTAAAAATAAAGAACTACTGAATCGAAGAGATGAATTGACGTTTTTATGTAAACAACGAAAATATTTTTTCTCTAAAATTTAATTAATTACAATTGTTCATTTATAACCTATGCTCCAGTATGACTTAACAATAAAAAACTATTTTACTAAAATAAATGACCACCACAAGGTTTATTTGGTTTTCATGACTACAATATACTTTAATATACCATAATTATTTAATTCGAATTCTAACCTAAAAATTCTAGACCCTTTAGCTTATGATGTAGTATAAAATCAAATTAAAAAAAAAACCCTGAAATCATACCTGTTGTTAAAAATGATTGTCTACCCATTTAAACAATGTATGGTCTCACTATGTATCTTAGTCAAACAAAATCAAAAAGTGTCATGCGATGTTTCCTTTCGCCAGCCAATTCTTCAACTTCATAGTTCAACCTAATCTTCAACAAATAAGAACAGTGTTGTCCACACTTACGAGAATATTCTCCAACTAACACTCCCTAATTTTCTAAATAACTGCGAAATCATCTTCAGTCAGTTAAGTGTCTTACGTGATATACGCTTGGGCGATCATGTCTCGAAAGAGACATGACTGACTGGGCAGAAGATTATCCCGCAGTAGGTTGCCATTGCTTTCTGCGGTAGACTGGTTGCCAGACAAGGCTATAGAACCCAATCTGTCCTGTTATTTAACCCATAACTGGAAGGAATAGACGGATTAATACCTTTCCCAAGGGTATTTGCGCGTAAGTGAATGCAATGAATTCAACTGGAATTCGAACTCGGCTCCCCGATTTCTCGTTCCTCGCCGATATCCACTGTACCACAACGCACATAATATTATAGTTAGCCATAATATTGTTTCCAGAATAAAAAATCTAAATGAAAGAATAGAAGTAATATCCAGGGGTAATCACACCTATAAATACATCTTTCTCGTTCCGAGCCGATATCCACTGCACCACAACGCACATCCGAAATCATCTTATGCTTCCTAAATAAATCATTTTTATCATTTATTTTAAAATATAACCTGAAGAAAAACAGTACTATTCTGAAACATGAAGATTAGTGATATAATGCTTTTATAACAAAATTAAAACATATATATATATATAAAGGAAAATAGGGGTTGTTTCCAACGAGATGATAATTTGGTATAGAAGAAAAAGTGCGAAAAGCCGTGAATGTTTTATTTAAAGTATAGATTTATTGTTGCTATTATTATAATTATTACTTGATTTTGTATGGAATGACTATATTGAATCCATTGCCAAATCTGATGCTATGAAAGTGGGCTCCCTGTGCAGGGCCCGGAAAATTTTCCCACCTGAAACTATTCTGCACATATACAAATCTACCATCCGCCCGTGTATTGAATATTGCTGCCATATCTGGTCGGGTGCCCCTGCTGCTCTCCTTGGGCTTCTTGACAAAATACAAAGGAGGATCTGTAACGTGGTTGATACTGACTTGGCAGACCGGCTGCAGCCGCTCTCACACCGGCGTGATGTAGCTTCCCTGTGCCTCTTCTACAAGTACTTTCATGGCTTCTGCTCCGATGAGCTTAGATCACTGGTGCCGCCTAAGCACGAATTTACACGAGATACTAGATTAGCAACTAGGTCCCACCCTTTTACAGTTAAACAAATAAGATGTAACCGTAAATTCTACTCCAACAGCTTCTTTTCTCGCGCTTCCCGCCTGTGGAACTCCCTTCCACAAGTCTGCTTTCCCGACAGTTACAATCTCCAGGTGTTTAAATGTAGGGTCAATAGACACCTCCTATCACACTAACTCCCAACTATTCTCACAACACTCTCATCTACCCAACCCTCATTCTCGGTATCCTCACCCGCCTATCACCCACCCTCTGTTATTTCCTATATTTAATCAGCCTTTCTCCACTCTACGTAGCCCCCTGCGCAGTAGTGGCAGTGACATGCCTTGCTCGGGCTGAAACGCTTATAAAAAAAAAAAAAAAAAAAATGATATATTAAGTATCCATAATGGTATTTCTGTCGCTACACGTGTTTCGAGTCTAAAGTTCACTCTCTTCAGGCGAATAAACTTGTAAAATCACATCTCGAGATCCGTTTACTTTTCTGATGGCCACGGTATCGTGTATGTTTTTGTATATTCTTTGGCCTAAAACTATATGTATATTTTTCATGATGTTACATAATAATAGAAGGAAACCTCTTCAAGTTCGAAAACACATCTACATTCGAAATAAACACAAATCTGAGCTACGACTTTAAAATTGTGTGTGTGTGTGTGTGTGAGAGAGAGAGAGAGAGAGAGATAAAATAAAGAAAAGGAACAAATAGGAAACGTATTTGAATCGACCAAGTTTCACTTTTATTAATGCTTCTTCAGCGATCGCAATAAAAAAAAAAGCAGTGATAGGGATACTGGTATGGAGGGATTTCGGGTTAGTACTTATTGGTCAGATACGTGTCACGTGTATTAAATCGATAGATAATGATTTGTTTAATTGTTATAATTATCTTTTTTAAATAATTATTTTATTTTATATTATTTTAAAAAAGAAAAAAAATATTTGTTGCTTTTATTCACGTGACAAATGTCTGACCAATAAGAATTGACCCCCACATTACAAAATACCAGTATACTGTGTTTTTGTTTTCGTCATTCAACGATCTTGTCGGATTTCGATTCATATATGCAGATTGTTTAATGAGTAAAATAGGCGTCTATTTCAAATAAAAGTTTCCAGTATATATAATATAATATTATATTAGTCATCCACATACAATCCTGTTTCGCTGTATCACAGCTCATCAGTGTGGTTAGACACATCCACTTGTTTCTGGCCGGGATCGAAAATCGACCGATTGGGTGTCAGTCGGAGTTCGCTACCCACTAAGCCACAGACGCATGGAATCAGAAAAAGGAACTTGTAACTTGTTGTATATAAGCAATGTATATACACGCCATTCACCGAAAGAACTCAATTCATTTCTAAAAAGAATAATGCATATATCGCAGAAGTGGAAACTGTTTTTAAAATTTTCTTCTCTAGAGAGCTCAATCGTAATGAGAACATGATATACATATTAATAAATATACATATTATCCTACGCCTATAGCATGACTCAGAGTTTTATGTGCTATGCAATCATCAGGTGCATATTTCAAGTTGACAGTTCAATAGATTTGAATTTAATTTCACTCGATGTTCATAGGAATTAAATATTATTAAGTTAAGTTACTGCATTTTTAATAACAAAATTAAAATTTTAAATATTCTAAGGTTACATGTAGATAAAAAATTTTAAATTTAAATTTAGAATTAAAATTGAAAATAAAAAATGCAAAGATAAGAAATAATGGGGGCGTGAGTTATAAAAAGTAAAAATTTAAACATTTAAATAGTACATGTAGATAAAAAATTAAAACTTTTAAATTTAAATAAAAATAAAAATAAAATGAAATAAAAATACAAATAAAAATTAAAAATTAAGAAGTAAAATTTAGAATTAAAATTAAGAATTAAACAATGTAGGGAGCAAAATTAACAGGGGTTTAATTCATAATTGTTAAAATTAATATTGCAGGGGAAAGAAAGAAAGAAAGAAAGAAAGAAAGAAAGAAAGAAAGAAAGAAAGAAAGAAAAGGGTAGTAATGAAGAAAGAGGGAAACAAAGAGGCAATCTTTATCAATCTGGGTCAAAGAATCTAAGTAAGTACTTTTTTCTATGACATCTTGTGGTCATTAAATCACTTTTTTATTAAGTAAATTAGCATTATTCATATCGTTTAAGTTTTTCTAAAAGGCATAGATTACATTTATCTTCTATTCTATTGTAAGTTTTGGATTTAGCTACGATATTCCAGGTAATTTTTTTTTTAATCATATCACCCAAAGCAAGGCGATAACGCCACTGATGCGCAGGGGGCTACATAAGAGTAAAAAGATTGGAAAAGAGAAAGCCGGAAACCACATCCTAACCAGGGAACAAGGTTAGGATGTGGTTCAATAGAAGTGGGTGGAGTGTGCACCTGTTTAATTGAAGTGGGTGGAGTATGAAACGGGCGATAGTTTAGTCTATCTACTCCAATTGAAAAAAAAAAGTAAAAAGATTGGAAAAGAGAAAGCCGGAAACCGCATCCTAAACAGGAAACAAGGGATGAGCATCTACACCTGTTCAATAGACGTGGGTGGAGTGTGAACTGGGCGATAGTTTAGTCTATCTACTCCAATAATAACTGGGTTCTTGTTTTTTTAATTCTGAATAATGTATGAATAAAGTAGTATTTTCACTGCATTTACTGTTGTTTAAAGACATGTGGTTGTTAGATCTTATCTTCCACCAGTAAGAAATGTTTCCAAATTAAAATCTAACATCGTTATCATCCGAATGAATGTGAGCTACATAAACAATCTAGGTATATCCAACAAAATCGCTGAAAAAACAGCATAGTCTGAAGGAAAAGCCCTCAAACTAAATAAAAACAAAGTTTTCTCGGTAAAATGTTTATGCTATCATGAAGAGAATAGATCAAAGTATTTTTAATTATTTTTACGATTTTTTAATTGTTTCTAACAGGTTCATTTAGTGGTAGAATTTCTTTTTCTCTCGTCAGTGTGAGGCATAAATTGACGCTAGAGTTTATTACGTAAAAACGTAATATTAACACAAAGGCATTTTTTGACTGTGAAAGACACATTAATTTGGAAATTCTTCCAAAAATAAAATAATAGTCGGATTTTAATGAAAGTTTCAGAAATCAGTTTCGAAATAATTATTTTTAGAAAATATTGGTTAAAACATTTTTAACATATGTTGCTCCTCACCATTTAATTTCCAGAAATGTCGAAAAATGCGACTAGGTCTCAACATATAGATAATTTTAATTAAATTCAGGAGTCGTTGGGAAATGCTAATCAACTGTCTTTTTTTCTTCAAAACCTGCTCATTTTTAGAAAATCTGCTCCAAACTGCGAAAACAATTTTTTTTATTTTAATTGCTTTTATAAACATAAATTGAAATGATATCATAGTTTGAAGAGAAAAAAAATCCATTAAAAATGATTTTTTAAGAATTGTTTTCATTTTTATTATTTTTTTATTAAGTAATTTCTAAAACCTTTCAAAATTTTTAAAAACTTCCTCCTCATAAGTCTCTCAGACTTTTTAAATTTAACGTGTGGCGAAAAATCTAGAAACTATAAATAAGGGTGCTGATGTTTTGTTAAAGAACTAAAACATTTTAATTCTCTGCATGTTGATATCCCGTATTTTGTTTGTACGGGTGGCTGTACGAGATTTTATCATTAAAAGGTCACATGATTCAAGGGTTGTCCTCCCTTACATGACAAAAATCCATATATAAATCTTTATAACCAAATTCGTCTTCCATACTATTGGCCAGCTACTGTAAAGCATCATTACCGCCTCTGATAAGGTGATGACAGCTATGATAACAAGGCTAACGTAATTGAGAAACGTTCTTTTGAAAAATTTCAGGTAGTAAGCAAGTAATTCTTGTTCCAAGGGAACTTCAGGTAAGTTTAAATTTGGTAGTAATGTGTCAGTGAGATGTATTTTATTTTTGTAAGCTTTTTAAATGCTTTTTAATTGGCTACTGTTTACAGTCGATGAAAAATGGCGGATAGTTTGAAATTAAAAGAAAACATTTTCAAAGCTAAAATCTTTTGATTTCGATCAATATAATTTCGGTTTGAAATACACCAGGGTATTTTGCTTACTATAATTAGTAAATTTAATCTGTTGGCTTTCAATTAAAGCTAAAGTTTCAAGAAAATTCTTTTATTTTTAAAAATTCAATTTAAATTAAGGTATCAAAAATTTGAGTGGAGGTACTTAAACAATACATTCGGGTATACATTGGGTATTTAATGGGCAGTTTTTTTGTTGTTTTTTTCGGAGGTTATAATTATTTTAGAAGGATCATTTTTGCCATTAGTAAGCTGACGGATGTTATTTATATTGGCCAAATTTTTATTTGATATCATAGTACTATATTGCGAAATATATTTATCTATGTTTTTAACGCAACTATAACAGACTTTAACATTGTTTTTGCTGAAGATGTTTTAGTAGTGTGGTTGAATGGTTGAAATATTTGTGAATTAAGCTAAGGAAGAGTTTACTAATATTAGTTTGGACGTTACGACTGAAGAGTGGGTTAAACCAAATAAGGTTGCGTTTACGTGATTTCTGCTTCTTTGTGCCTAAGTAACGTCAAAACTAACACTGGTAAACGCTATCTTCACTTAATTCATAAGTATTAAACACCCAGTAAGAAGGGAACTCACTATTTAGTCTTAATGAATCTAGTAAAGATATGCTTGCTTGCTAACCATTAGGTGACCAAATGTGTGTGGTGTGACTACACATAGAAATCCGCAATACATACTGACTGTCAGTCTCACACTGAAAAGTGAAACTGACAGTCATAATGCAGTGTTGATTTCTACATGTCCACTATGTATATCACGACTTAAACAATATTATGGCTAACCATAATATTATCAGTCAGTTAAGTGCCATACGTGATACACGCTTGGGCGATCATGTCTCGAAAGAGACATGACTGACTGGGCAGAAGATTGCTATTGCTTTCTGCTGTAGGTTGCTATTGCTTTCTGTGGTAGACTGGTTGCCGACCAAGGCTATAGAACCCAATCTGTCCTGTTATTTAACCCATAACTGGAGGGAAGAGACGGATTAATATCCTTTCCCAAGGGTATTTGAGTGTAAGTGAATACAATGGATTCAACTGGAATTCGAACTCGGCTACCCGGTTTCTCGTTCCTCGCCGATATCCACTGTACCACAACGCACATAATATTATAGTTAGCCATAATATTGTTTCCAGAATAAAAAATCTAAATGAAAGAATAGAAGTAATATCCAGGGGTAATCACACCTATAAATATATCTTAGGATCACACAAACATGGATGAAAGTGTTTTAAGATTCTTAAGTAACTCCTCTCTAATTTTTAAAAATGTTCGTTTGTTTAAAAATTCCATTCGCGTGTTCGTAAAAATCCTTTTTGTACGTTTGAAAAATGTTAGAAAACCAATTATAAATAGCCAGAAAATATTGAAAAATTGAAACCTAAGTTGCGGAAATAACTCATTTTCAAATGAGAAATATTTAAAAGGTCTACAATATAAAAGCATTGAGCACTTTTAATACAAATAAGTACTGGTCTAATTCAATTATGACTCTCTCTCTCTCTCTCTCTCTCTCTCTCTCTCTATATATATATATATATATATATATATATATATAGATAGATAGATAGATAGATAGATAGATTATCGTTTCACCCCAAGCAAAACCTTATTGCTACAGATGCGTAAGTGGTTTACAGTGAGAGGAGAGAGAGGACAGAGAAGAAAAACACAGTACAGGAGATGTTGACGAAACACTAAGAGAGCGTTGAGAGTCAAGGAGATAGATGATGGCAATTGACGTTGAATTTAAACTTTTGGAGATTGTATTTATCAGGGAAGCAAACTTGCAAAAGCAAGTTCCACAGGCGAGAAGTGCGAGAAAAAAAAATTTTTAATCATATCACTCCGAGCAAGGCGGTAACGCCACTGAAGTACAGGGGGCTACATAAGAGAAAAAGATTAGTGGAGATTGAAGAGAAGCAGGAACTAGTTAGAAAGGAGCAAGAGAAGGATGGGGATACAAGTGTGATGACAGTTGCAAAGGTGGAGAGAAAGGAAAGGATATAAAGGGCGGTGTGGAAAGAACTAGGGTCAAGTAGTTTAAAGATGAGTATTGACCTTGCATTTAAATTCCTGGAGGTTGTAGCCGTCAGGAAAGCAAGAATAAGAAAGCGAGTTCCACAGGCTGGAAGTGCGAGAAAAGAAGCTGGTGGAGTAGAATTGTCGTCAGCATTTGATTGATCTAACTGTGAATGGGTGAGACCCAGATGCCAATCTGGTTGCACGAGTAAACAACTGCTGCTGAGGCACCAGTGACTTAAGTTCGTTGGAGCAGAAGCCATGGAAGTATTTAAAATAAACTATTAGAGAAGGAATAGCGGTTAAATTTGCTAACTTTGACGGTACAAGGGTGGGAACTAGTTGCCAATCTCGCTGCACGAAGTAAATTCATGGGAACAGGGCAAGAGGGAATGGAAATTTAAAAATTAGAGAGGAGTTACTTAAGAATCTTAAAACCCTTTCATCCAAGTTTGTGTGATCCTACCAGTTATGGCAGTAGTATTCAATGCACGGACGAATGGTGAATGTATAAATGTGCAAAATGGATTCTGACGAGAAAAACTTCCTGACTCAGCACAGCGACCCAGACTTCTTAGCAGTAGATGTAGCTATTCATTCTATGTATTCATTTCATTTGAGATCGGCTGAGATTCATTTGAGATCGGCCGAAGAGACGCGGTGCATTGCTTTCAGGGAAACTAGTGTGATCCTTATAAATGGAAGGTAGGAAAGTTTATCTGTGGTGGTTAAAGGAGAGCAGCTTCCTTTTGGATACATTAAGATTTTGGAGCCATTTCTTACTCCCAATCCATCACAGATTGGAAGTCCTTTCCAAGAGTAGAAGCGAGGTTCATTTTGTCAGTCATGACATATTTCATATTAAGACGGAAGTAGATGGTAGTGTCATCTGCAGAGATGCCCACTTGGAAATTGACTATATATATATATATATATATATATATATATATATATATATATATTACGGAAATTAACGAAGATTAACTAAACTGGTTCTAAACAACCGACAATTTGAAATGATTTGTTTGAACATTATTTTTGATCGATACTGGTAACGTTTCTTTAAGAAAATTTAGAAAGACTTTAAGTAAGAAATGTGAAGTTATTACGATGAATTCGAAAATTGTGTTATAGGCTTAATTGGACTTCGTTTAGTCTGATCGTCATTCGTGGTCGAGAGGTCTAAGACGCGTCCGATCACATGGTGGCTTTCCTTATGGGGATAGGGGTCGCAGGTCCGAATCCTGCCGAATGACACACATTTTCGTAACAAAACTTTATCGTAAATAATCAGACCAGTAAAAATAAATATATACTACTGTTTGATTATAAACAGAATATCTACTTAAATACGAGTATCGATCAAACATAATGATCAAACAAATCATTTCACACACACACACACACACACACACCACACACACACACACACACATACATACATACATATTAAAAGCAATTAAAAATCTGATTAAACAATATCATAGTTTTATTACATTTTTTTATTCAGAGTAGATGGAAAAAAATAATAGATGATTTGTTTTCCCCAAGGAGTCCTGTGTTTAACTAATAAAACAAATTTTCAGAACAGAAATTAATTGATGGAAATTTCATGAAATTACGTAGAGTGATGGGTGGGGTAGTAACAAATGTAAAAAAAAATAGCAAGATTTTCTAATATTAGGATTTCATTCATTTGTAAAAAAAGTATTGAATGTTTCATTAAAATCCGACAATTATTTGAATTTTGTAAGAATTTCCAAATTAATGTTTGTCACTGAAAATTTTTAAAAGTGTTGGCCATCTAGTGAGAATTGAACTCAGTTGTAATAAATCTAAGACAAACTTGCTAACCATTGCCCCGCTCCCTTACGTATGTATGTATCGCCAAATACGCAGGCACTGACATACACACTCACTCGAACACACACTTACATATGTATAAACATTCAGAGTATATCTGTAAAAGGAAAATATGAATAAAGGCAAAAGGAAAACTTAACTTAGCCGACGAGTTTCGTCTTCTAAGGGACTTTAAGAAATACATGTGTGCGTTGTGGCGCAGTGGATATCGGCTCGTAACGAGAAATTGGGGTGCCGAGTTCGAATTCCATTTTAATTCCTTGCATTCACTTTCGCGCAAATAACCTTGGGAAAGGTATTAATCCGTCTCTTCCCACCAGTTATGGGTTAAATAACAAAACAGATTTGGTTCTATAGCCTTGGCTGGCAAACAGTCTACCGCAGAAAGCAACGGCAACCTACTGCGGGATGATATTCTGCCCAGTTAGTCATGTCTCCAAAGAGACATGACAGCCCAAGCATGTATCACGTTTGGCACTTAACTGACTGATTTATATATAATAGCAGAAATGCCATTGTTTTTCAAACTTTTTTTTTATAATGATGCTAATGAATATTTATTAGGTTAGCGGAAACGTCCAGTAAGCACAGGACTTGATAAAAGGATATATATATATATATATATATATATATATATATATATATATATATATATATACCGAATGGGACGAATATAGTGTGGTTTGAAGAAACGAGCCAATTTAGCTCATAGAATTGAATTATAATTTGTAACCAATCCAAATGATGTGTTAAGATTTCTTTTATGAATATCATATTGCTCTGGATAAGATCCATTGAGCTCTCTATACAGATATAGCAGCTACAATTATATATAAAGTAGATCTTGCTGAATTATCCTCGCTATTCAGGAACTTGACATCATTATATATATATATATATATATTACGGAAATTAACGAAACTTGGTTATAAACAACCGACAATTTGAAATGATTTGTTTGAACATTATTTTTGATCGATACTCATATTTAAGTAGATATTCTGTTTTTAATCAAACAGTATGATATATTTATATACTTACTAGCCTGATTATTTGCAAAAATGTGTCATTCGACAGGATTCTAACCTGCGACCCCTATCCACATATGGGAAGCTACCATTTGATCTGGCAACTTCTTAGACCTCTCGACCACGAATGAACTCCAGTCTAAACGAGTTTTTTAATCAAGCCTATATAAGCCTATATTGCGATGAATCGAAAATTGTGTCATATAGGCTTGCTTAAAAACCTCGTTTTGACTGGAGGTCATTCGTGGTCGAAAGGTCTAAGACGTTGCCAGATCAAATGGTAGCTTCCCCTATGTGGATAGACCCCTATCCACAGGTTCGAATCCTGCCGAACGATACACATTTTCGTAACAAAAATTTATCGTAAATAATCAGGCCTGTAGATATAAATATATAATACTGTTTAATTAAAAACAGAATATCTACTTAAATATGAGTATCGATCAAAAATAAAGTTCAAACAAATCATTTCATATATATATATATATATATATATATATATATACGCTCTCACGTAGACTTACTTGTCATCTTTCTTATCAGAGTTAACTTAAACAAAATTTCTCAGAAAAATACCCATGTAGGTAATATTAGACAGATTTTAGTCAATAACACAATAAAACTCACTCATACACACAGTAAAAACCTTCAGATATTAGAGGCCATCTACAGTAAATCAAAACAACCCACACTTAATAAAATCACATTTCAATCTGGTCATAACACATTACATTGAATTTAGATATATGGTTCTGTTAACATTTCGTCGCGGTGTGACGTCATAGAACCATATTACAAATTTACGAACTGCGTTTGCTATTCCCTTGACTGTTATCGTTACTTAACAATGTTTTATGCAAACACAAAATAAAATCATCTTTGATGGTGGATGTCCTTGTGTTAACGACCCTGTAACCTCTATGAAGATGGCTCATGTGAACCGGAAGTTTAGAACCAACATAATAAAAAATATCCAAATGTTGGACAATTTTGTTTTAATTTTCACCTGAAATTAAAGCCAAAATATAAGGTTTAGAACAGCTCATGATTAAACATAATCGACATTCATTGTCTGTTAGCAGTATATGTTTAGAATATATATATATATATATATATATATATATATATATATATATATTATTTTAAACATTATTTCTAGTGGATACGCATATTTGAGTAGACACTCTATTTATTTCTTAAACAGTATCTTCATATTCCTCTACCGGTCTGAATTTTAAACAAATTTCATTACAGGAAAATTTTGCGCCCTTCGGCAGGATTCGAGCTTGCATCGCTCTAGGCTGAGGGAAACCGTAGTTACATTCTACGTCTCTACTCTCTCTCTGTCTATCTCTCCCTCTCTGTCTATCTATCTCTCTCTCTCTCTCTCTCTATATATATATATATATATCAAGAACAATCATTAGGCAGAATAATACATATATATCTGGAAAAATATATGTACAAGCACGAATTCTGTAGCGCTAACGTAATTTACATGCACATATATGTTTCATTCACACAAACACACACACGCACACACACACAAATACATATCTATCTATCTATCTATCTATCTATCTATCTATCTATCTATCTATCTATCTACACGCATCAAAATATATATATATATACACACGCATGATACGTAGACTTCCTAAATGATCCACATGTATAAGAAGACTTCATACCTGGTGTCCCTACCCGACACCTGCATTCTCTCTAACCCACATGGCAAAATCCACCCGAATTCCAACCCTCCCCCGTTGAGAGTCTGGCGCCAGTGTGACGCCGTGGACAACAGAAGATCGTCTAACCTACCCGAACCGCGACCACTGATTTCCTTTCTCTCTCTCTTTTTCTCTCTTTTTGTGTATCTTTTTCTTTCTTTCTTTCTTTCTTTCTTTCTTTCTTTCTTTCTTTCTTTCTATATTAGACTGGTTTTCTTTGTCACCATTGAGGGAGGGATTTTTTCGTTTTCTATTTGATTTTGTTCGTTGGACCTTCGTCGGATCCAACCCCGTCCCAGCGCTTCCCGGTCCTCGCTCCCAGAGTGCAATGCTGGCATTGTTACACCTGCTCCAAACGGACGGCCGTGCACCTGTGTGACAGAAAATCAACAACACGGAAACAGCCACACACACACGCAGATATACACGGATGTGTGTGTGTCAATATGTTCATATTATATACATCTAAATGCATAAGAAGAACCGCACACACACACACACACAAACACAAAAACTTATATACGCAAACGTGGGATATGATCGTACACACAGGGACGCACTTAGGATGAAAAGTGGAGATACAAATATATACTGAAACAATCATACACATACAATTACACACACATACACACATGCAAACACATATACATACACACAAACAGGAATATGAAGAGACACACTGCGACGCACTTAGGGTGAAATATGTAGATACAAATATATACCATTTCATACATAATAAAACCGGTATACAGATACAATGACACAGAGAGAGAGAGAGAGAGAGAGAGAGAGTGAGAAAGAGAGGGAGAGAGAGACACACACACACTCCTACTGTTAAAAGTGAAATATGAACAGACACACTATGATGACTTAGGTTGGAAGGTATACATACAAATATATACCCGTGCTTACGTGCTGAAACAGGTACACACACACACACACACACACACACACACACACACACACACACACACACACACACACACACACACACACAAAGGGATGTGAACAGACACACTGAGACGTACTTAGGATGAAAAGTGTAAACACAAATATATACCCGTGCATACATACTATTACAGGTATACACATACGACGGGACAAACCTCTTCAATGTTCTAATCATTTAACGCGAAAGACTAAGCTTACAAAATTATATATATATGCAAGATGCATTCACCCCAGTCGGGTTGAGCCGGTTTCCTCACCGATGGAGAAAGATACATTGGGATTTGTTTAAGGGCAGTGTCCCAAGACCTTACAAAATTCACAAAATAATAAGAAAACACCGGAAGAGAAAACTATGTATATAATATTAACTATTATTCCATAACGATTCTAACTGAAAAACATGTCAAATATTAATTTAAAGGTTTTTACAACTACATAAAGAAAATACATAATTTATTCAAATTAAAATGAGAAAACAGCAAGCTTTCGAGCATCAATTTATAAAACAGACCGCAAAAACTACACATAGATTATATTGGTGAAACATGAAGAAATTCAAATAAAATTTATGTAAACATAAAATGTTTTAAAATTATGCAAATTCTAAAATTATGATTATTTATCGTTATAACGATGGACACTAATATCCGAGTATGCTTGTCTGCTATTATGGCTAGCTAATCACCGTTGCAGATGTCTCCTCAGGCAAATTTGGGCTTGTTCAATAGCAACAGAGTCCATCTGTGGTTATACTGCAGCTCAGCGTATCATAAAAACAGTTCCTAGGAGATGACATTATTCGGTATAATCTACAGTTTGAACAAGACTCGTACACTCAAACCCCTCTCTCTCTCTCTCTCTCTCTCTCTATATATATATATATATATATATATATGAATTGTTTGAACATTATTTTCATTTCAAATATTGTCTTTTATATTTAACAGTATATGTTTAGAAAATTATCTGCTGCCTCGATATACTATATATATATATAGTATATCGAGGCAGCAGATAATTTTCTAAACATATACTGTTAAATATAAAAGACAATGAATGTCTATTATGCTGAATCATGGGCCATTCTAAATTCTAAACATCGTATTTTGGATTTAATTTCAGGTGAAAATAAAGAAAAAAGATCTCCAACATTTGGATAATTTTTTATTAAGTTGGTTCTAAGCTTTAAGCTCACATGAGCCATCTTCATTAAATCCAAACAACCCACACTTAATAAAATCAGATTTAAATCTGGTCATAACACATTACATTGCATTTAAATATATGGTTCTGTTAATATTTCGAGCTCTCACACGGTGTGACGTCATAGAATCGCATTACAAATTTACGAACTGCGTTTGCTATTTGGTAACTGTTATTTTTGCTTAACAAAGTTTTATGTCGACATAAGATAAAATCGTCGATGATGGTGGAGGTTTTTATGTTACCGTCTTTGTAATCCCTCTGAAGATGGCTCATGTGAGCCGAAAGCTTAGAACCAACTTAATAAAAGATTATCTAAATGTTGGAGAATTTTTGTCATTATTTTCATCTGAAATTAAAGCCAAAATACAATGTTTAGAACGGCTCATGATTAAACATAATAGACATACATTGTCTCATATATTTAACAATATATATATATATATATATATATATATATATATATATATGTGTGTGTGTGTATATATATATATATATATATATATATATATATATATGACAGCAACCTCTGTAACTGTAGAAACGCCAACCAATGCCCCATGGCCAATAAATGTCTGAAGAAATCTCTTATATGTATGCGTTCGATTTCATCCTTAGAAAATCCTAATATATATTGGGAATACTATGAACGTATTTCAAAAGCGCTTTTACAATCACCTCTCATCCTTCAATAACAAAGAAAAACAAAACATGACATCTCTCTCCAAACATTTTTGGAAATTAAAAACGAAAATAAAACATCTAAGGTTAAATGGAAAATTCTCAAAAAAGCAAGAACAGCAAAATCTATAAAAGAACCATGCTTTCTTTGCCTTCAAGAAAAAATAGAGATCCTTAAATATATAAATAGTAACAAGCTCTTAAATCAGAGACACGAAACCACAGTAAATTGCAAGCATATTAGGGACCTAACCCTACAATCATGCTAAGAAATACAAAGAGTTCGATTGATATCCTCATTATAAAAGATAAAAAATGCTATAGAAAAAAATTGATCCAATAAATTCTTAAAGGAAGGTCTATCACTAAAGCCTACACCAATAACCTTACTTAACACAATAACCTTACTTAAATACACAAATATTCCGTACTAAAAAAATCAGAATTAAATAAATGGCTCCCAAACTTAAAAAAGAATCAAAATTCATACATTCAAAATCAAGATTAAATATACTACTTCAGAATAATTATATCATACACAAAAATAAACTGTAAGCACACGTAAGAACTAACCCTAAAATCACCCCAAAAATTACTGGGAATTTGAATAAATATTTTTATTATTATAAAAGATAAAAAATGCTACAGAAAAATCGATGTAATAACTCCTTAAAATAAGATCTAATGCCCGCAAAAATATCTAAATAAATAAAATATATAAAAAATTAAAAGAAATAAATAAGATTCCAAACGATAATTTATAGAAAAAAGAAGATAAAAAGGGGGGAAAAAATTAAAAGAAAAAACCGACCCTCTAAACATAAAATTAAGATTAAACATACAACTTTATACAAAAAACTGATAAAACGCTAATTCTCATTTAATTCCCAAAAATACAAATTTAGATTTCTTGAAATAACTTCGCCTAAATACAATTATACTCCAAACTTGAATAAAAGGAAAAAGAAGAAAAGAAAAAAAAAAGATAAAGGGGAAAAGAAAGAGAAGAGAAAGAAAAAGAAGGAAGAAAGAGGAGAAGAGGGGTATATGTGTGTGTGTATATATATATATATATATATATATATATATATATATATATATATTGCCGAAAAAATCTAAATTGGAAAGAAAAAACACCCCACCCCTATCACGTCTATGAAAGCCTAGACACAGGATCAAAGTAAATACATGAATTAGGTCCACTAACAGCAGACATCAACCAATTAAATGATAGCCGACCATAAAAATGACCACTCAACAGCCCCCTCTTAGAAATGCTAACCAAAAGATATACCCAACCGATAAAAAGAGAAAACATACATTCCAACAGATAATACTATTAAACAACAATTTCACACTTACACACCAAATTCCTCAAAAGTCTACCGATCAAAACGAGACATTCACTTAATTACCAATAACCCCAACCAACCCCCACGACAACGACGAACCAGATATAAACAGAGAATGATTCCAAACCTTTATTTCCCCTGAGGAAGTGTTTAAATCCAAACACTGAAACAAACATATGATTGTAGGGAAGAGGACATATATAGAAGAAATTATGTACATGTTCTATAACATAATTTATAATATATATATATAAACACATGATTCATTCATTTGTTTATTTATTTATCTGTTTATCCATTGATACACGTGCTGATGTGAAAAAGCACAGACCATTCAACGTGCCAACATTTGATTTATTTTATCTTTGTTTATTTTATTTTACTGATTTTATTTATTTTCTTATTTTTTCTACTTATTTATAAAATAACAACTTGGCGATCAGAAACAAAAGGAAGTCGATACGTAAAGCTACAAATTTATTCGCCTGAAGAGAGTCAACTTTAAACTCGAAACACGTGTAGCGTCACAAATACCATTATGGACACTTAATGTATCATAACATGTATAATAACAAAAACAATAAATATACACTTTAAAGAAAACGTTCACGGCTTCTCACACTTTTTATTCTATACCAATTGGAACAACCTTATTTCTTTATTCAGTGTATATATATATATATATATATATATATATATATATATATATATATATATGCATTGTAGTTTTGTTATTACAATGGTTTATAAAAGCATAATATCACTACACAAAAATTTTCATGTTTCGGAACTAAACTGTTCTTTAGGTGATATGTTAAAATAAATGGTAATAATGATTTATTTTTAAAATATGAAATAAATTCATGGTTATTTAGAAAATTAGGAAATGGTAGTTGGAGAAAATGCTTCAGGTGTGTCAATATTTTTCTACCAAAAATGAGAATTATGTAAACACGGAGATTTAATATTTGGGTTATGAAAGAGGGCAGGATGGCTTGGATCTAGACATATCACATTTTAATTTTGTCTGGATAAGATACATTGTTGGACTTTCGATGTTTTCAATGGGGAGGCAATAATTAATAACAGGAGGTTATATGTTTTTTTTTTTATTGAACAACAGACTTTTTTTTTATTGCTGTCTATGAGTAAAGAGGCTAGAATGTTTCGGTCAGAATTAGAATTAAATAATTATAGTTCGTCTTACCATCTTCGTGTTCTTGTGCAGACAAAAGGAGTACTTTATTCGCTCCTTGCGTTTGTTGGAGGGTTTGTGAGTTCCTCTTATTTTTTTAATACTCTTGTGGAACATTATGCTTACACCCACCCCCGTTACATTTTAATTACTTATGATTAATTTTTTTTTAATCGTGTTCCAACTTTCTCTTCTCAAACGTTATATTAATGTGACCTTTATGATTATTTGAATTTTGCCAACCTATTCCTTTGATAAAGTGTTGGCCGGAAGATTCCTAAGGTGTAATGTGTACTATGTCGTCTACTTTTACGTATATATATATATATATATATATATATATATATATATATATGTGTGTGTGTGTGTGTGTAGATAGATAGATAGATAGATAGATAGATAGATAGATAGATACCCTACTTCCCCACTGACGCGAGATGTGACTTAAGGTCGGTTTTTAACGTGGGGAGCCCAAACGCGGACGAACGAGCGATATATATATATATTTTTTTTTTCGAAATGTGATATATATATATATATATATATATCATATGTGGATTCAAGTTTTATATTTGGGGAATCATTATTTCAACAGGTTATTAAAACCTGCATTATTCAAATCCAGTCAGACGTAAAATGAACAAAATTCTACTATACCGAAAATAAGGTTAGTTCTGTAAAATTTGAATTTATATATGAAATAAATGAACATCTGCTCTGTAAATTAACTTTTCATCGAACTCTCTGTTGATATCAATCTTCTACTAGATTTATTATATATATAATACTAAAGGAACAGAACTTAATTGGATTTTCAGTTAGTAAGAGAGTTACCGAAAGTGACAATTGCTGGTGTAAATTTCAAATCTAAAAAGATATTTAAGTATGAATTTAATAATAACGTTTTTCATAATGATGATGACACATTTAAATAAAGATATAAACAAAAATGTTTTTAAAAAAATATACATTCAATTAATTAGTCGTTTGTCGTTATAGGACTGACCGTAATTTCGGTTTATAAATTGTGATACAGATCAGACGAGAAAGAAATTTAATTCAAATTGTTATTCTCGGTATCCTTACCCGCCTATCACCCACCCTCTGACATTTCCTATATTTAATCATCCTTTCTCCACTCTACGTAGCCCCCTGCGCAGTAGTGGCAGTGACATGCCTTGCTCGGGGTGAAACGCTTATAAAAAAATAAAAAAAAAAAAAAAAAGATTTGAAGAGGTTGAAATTGTAGTTATCAGGAAAACATCCCTTGGGAACTCGGTTCCTCAGAATAGTGGGCCACGGTACGAATCTTCTAGAGTGGAACTTATTCTCACAAATGAAATACAAAAGGAATAAGGGTGGTTTGCAACAATAATGGTTCTGTTATATCTCTCTCGTAGCGGTTATAATATCATGTTTCGCTTAGGCTACTCGCCGTGAACCCACGAGAAATCCTCCTGGACTGAACGAAAGAGACTAATATTTATTTTTGTATAAATACAAATAATGTGGCACAAGGCCAAAAGTGGGGATGGGGATGGCTGGTTTTCATCCATTTTATCTTAAGCTTAGTGTAATGTAACAATCTGGCCCCACCCGAGGAAGTGATGCAAGCGATGGTGTTTCCCGTCGGTGAAGGGGGCCTAGAATTGAGAAATGTGCATTGTTCGGTGTCGAACACTTTAAGGGGAGAATCTTTTTTAAAAAATATACAGCCATTAGCATGCAAAGAAGATGGTGGTTGTAGTGCTTGGTTGGAGGATATGGAGAGGTATTTTAGAGTTGTGCGCGTGGCAGAAGAAGACAAGTGTCAGGCAGCTCTTCTCACAACAATGGGAGCTGTTGGACACTATGTATATAGACTAATTTCTAGTAACCCACAACTCACATGGAAGGAGTTAAAAACTTCTTTAAAGGAATATTACGGATTGGTTTTAGACCCCGACGCACGGTTAGTCGAATTAGTGAACATTAAGCAGGGTAGAACGGAGGGGGTGCAGGACTACATGCAGAGAGTAGTACGCCTAGCGGAGGGCGCATATGTTGGGGTTGACGGGAGGAATGAAGTTGTGACAAAACAAGTTCTAGGATTTTTTATAAAAGGTCTAAGGGATCGGGAAATAAAGATGGCAGTTATGAAGGATGAGCCACAAACACTAGAGGCTGCCTATCAGAAAGCGTTATCTGAGTTGAGATGGAAAATTCGACTCGATGCAAACTCTGAATACGAAGAGGAGCCTATGGAAATTTGCCACTCTCGGAGACGGGTACCGATAGAAGCCGTAAGCCCCGCTGAATCTAATACTAATAATAATAGGAATAAGAACAATAGAAAAGTTGGTAATAGGGGAACTAAATACAAGACTCGTGAGCGGGAGAGGAACGGGAGCGTTGTTAGGTGTTGGAATTGTGGGAAAGAAGGCCACATAGCGAAATTTTGTAGACGCGCCCCGGGAAACGGCAGAGGTCCGTTCGTGCGACGCCCAACGAACGGAACAAGACGGTACCAACGCACATAGTTGGTAATATGGGCGCGTCAAATTCCATCTTTATTAGAATAGAACGTAGACCTTATAAGGCATTGGTAGATACGGGAGCAGAGGTATCGGTTATAAGCTGTAGGGTATTTAAAAAATTGCGACTGGGACTTGAACTGCAAAAGAGGGACATTAAACTTCGAACTGCGAATGGATCCCCGTTATACGTTGAAGGCCTTTGTCGTCTACAGGTCCAGATAGGAAGTAAGTCCATACCCCATGATTTTTTAGTCGTGAAAAATCTCAATAGAAATGTTATACTTGGCCGAGATTGGCTGATGCAGAACGGGGTGAGAATGTATTTCGATTTGGGGGCATTGAAGATTGGTGAAGAATACGTGGCATTAGAGGAGGATGTTCATATTTCCTCTATTGTTAGGTTAGCTCAAAAAGTAACATTAAGACCTCAACACCTGCATGCTTGTCTGGGATTAACCAGACTGAGAAATGGACGTGGCAAAGAATATGAAATCGAACAGCTGAGTAGTGGATATGTTAGCAACTTATGTGGTATATCAGTAGCCAACGCAGTTGTAAAAATGCCAAAGTCTCGTAAGTTTCAGTTGCTGATAATGAATAACACTAACCAGACAATCACTTTGAGACGGGGGTGTCCGCTGGCTAAATTGGAAAGGGCAGGTAATATTACTGAAATTACTATGCCCGATAAACAAAATAATAAAAGTCCTGATGTAGATTTGGAACAGGTACATGTACCGGAGGAATTCAAGCCTGAAATTAGCAAATTGCTAAAAAGAAATAGGGACATGTTCGTTAGTGACGACAAGAACCTGGGCAGAACCGATACTGTGGAGATGCGTATCGATACTGGAACGCATGAGTCCATAAGAAAACGCCCATATCGCACACCCCTCAAACAAAGAAAGACAATGGATTCAGCAATCGACGAAATGATGCAGGCAGGTGTAATTGAGAGATCCAATAGCCCGTGGGGTTTTCCAGTAATTTTAGTAGAGAAGAAAGACGGTGGTAAGAGATTTTGTGTAGACTTTAGAGCACTTAATAAGATTACAAAGAAATATGCTCGACCTCTTCCTGTCATCGATGATATACTGGCATCACTTGGTTCGGCAAGGTACTTTTCGAAGCTTGATTTAAAATCAGGGTACTGGCAAGTTAAGCTTCATGATGATGACAAAGAAAAAAGTGCATTCACCTGCCACGAGGGTCTGTTTCATTTTAATGTTATGCCATTTGGACTTGCAAACGCACCCGGCATCTTCCAGGAATTAATGTCAGTTGTTTTACAGGGACAGGAAGATTTTGCTCTGGCATATTTAGATGATATTCTGATATTTTCAAATACGGTGGAAGATCATTTAAAACATATAGACACAGTCTTGAGTAGTCTACGTAAGCACAACCTTAAACTGAAGCCAGCTAAGTGTGAGTTCTTTAAGAAAGAGACCCAATACCTGGGGTTCAAGATAAGTGAAGAGGGAATACAACCAGACCTCAATAAAGTCAAGGCTATAAAGTCAGTTTCTACTCCAACCACTGTTAGGCAAGTAAGAGCTTTTATCGGGATGACCTCATACTATCGCCGCTTTATTAGAAATTTCTCTGATATAGCCGAACCGCTGGTCAATTTGACAAGGAAATATGCACGATTCCAATGGGACGATGCTTGCCAAACCGCTTTCGATACACTAAAAACGAAACTCGCGGAGATGGTAACACTAGCCTATCCCAACCCAAATAAGGCGTATAGGTTATATACTGACGCATCCGATCAATCGATTGGCGCATGCCTATCCCAGGTGGTGTACGATAAGGAAAATAGGAAGGATGTAGAAAAACCAATTTATTTATTGTCCCATAAATTAAGTGACACACAAACGAGGTGGTCAACTATAGAGAAAGAGGCTTATGCCATACACTATGCTCTTCAAAAACTGAATCACTACCTGCATGGCGCAACATTCACAATATACACTGATCATAGGCCCCTGGAGCACTTACTTAACTCGCCCATACAAAATAAGAAGATACAGACTTGCGCTCTGAGCATGTCTGGCTACAATTGCAGCATACAGTATCTTAAGGGTAAGGATAATGTTTACGCGGATCTCTTATCACGCGCTGTTGATGTGAACGAAGACCATATTGCTTCTCCAGTAGAGATAGATGATAGAAATTACTTGGTTAGTGTTATAAATTCCAACCTAATGGAGCCGGAAGAATTAGCAGCCCATAAAAATGTCGGAAATTCATCAGAGGCAGCCGAACGGCCCACATTGAAAGGAATAGACATAATCAGGGAGCAAGAATCAGACAAAAACATCTTAGACCTGAAGATTAGATTACGAAATGGTAGGGCTATTAAAGCAGAACAGAAGAGATATATAGTAATGGATGAGGTGGTGTACTATTTGTCTCAACCTGATGATGAACCTCTCATCAGGCTGTATGTACCATCTCACCTTAGAAAAATGGTGCTAGTTCAATACCATGATGACAGTGGCCATATGGGGGTGGATAAGACATTCCACTCAATAGAACAAAAGTATTTCTGGCCTTGTTTACTTAGAGAAATAAATGATTTCGTAGGTAAATGTATCCCGTGTCAGACAAGAAACCTAAAGAGGCAGCAACCCCACATACAGGAATGTGACTTCCCTCCTTTTCCTTTCGCAAAGGTTGCTTTAGAATCCAGCGATTCGGATGACGAATCAGGAGCGGAACAGACCGACTTTCCAGTGCACAAATATCGACACCAACGTGTGGAATCAGACGATAAGTCTGATGTTCCATTAATGGAGCGTCGCATCATGACGCGACGTAAAATGGCGAATAAAAACGTGTCAACTATTGATAGTGATGATAGAATCGGTGGTATAAATAATGTTTCATCCGCGTTCGAGGATGATTGCTCAAAGTGCGAAACGTCTGGATCTACTCATGTAGATCAGGGTTTTTCTAGGGAATCACCTAGCAGCGAAGATGTCCAAATGAGGCAAACGTCTGTTGGGGCAAAAAGCACGGATAGACCTGCAGATTCCACAGTTGATCGGAACAAAAAGAAAGATCAACTGAAAAGTCTTGTAGACTTATTGGCTGATATGCTATAGGATTGGGAAAGAAAGCAGTGGGAGGATTAACGATAGTTTAAGTGAAATAGTTAGGTCACCTTCCTTATAGCAAAACATGCGGAAGATACAAACTAAGGAATTAAGAGTCACGGGTCCATTTTTTTTAGACTAAATTAAGATAGATGAAACCTCTAATCCTCCACAAGTAAATTGCATGCGGATTAACGTTGGAATCAGGGTAATTTTCTTCGTTTCCTATTGAACATTTCTCGGTCAGACTATGAATGATATGTACTGCAGATAATGGCAGTTTTTCTGTGTTCAAACATAGTATGTTTGAAATTAAATTAAATTAAATGAAGTTACATGTGTAACAATAAACTCGAGCGGAAACACGCATGGTGTTGGTCAAAGGTCATTTACTCGATGTCAGTTTAGAAACTGGGGCGCGGTTACCGCCTATGATCATATGGTCGTGCATCGAGTCGAGAAAGGAAACGAACATTGAAAGTTACAGAAACTTAAAAAAAAAAAAAAAAGAAAAAAGAACATTATGAATTCCACAATGGACACGAACATTGTTGGGTTGCCGATGTAGGCTCCCCCATATATATATATTTTTTTTTTGTTTTGTTTGTTTCGGCGTGCACATGTTTTGTTGTTTCGGCGTGCACATGTTTTGTACAATTGTCGGGCTTGTGTGGCATGGGGTGGGTGTGAGGGTGTTGCGCTTAAAATGTTCTTAGGTGAACATTTTGGAAAATGGGAGGGCGAGGAGTGTAATATAACAATCTGGCCCCACCCGAGGAAGTGATGCAAGCGATGGTGTTTCCCGTCGGTGAAGGGGTCGGCGAAACGACAAGACAGGTGTTTGTGAAATACATCCTGTCGAGGCCGGAGCGGATGTCGTTTGACCTTATTTCCGACAGCGGCGGAAATGACTACGGAGGCAAACAGAACAGGTGTCTCTGGGAATTACGTGGGCGTTGCGTGGGCGAGGCAAAACCGGAAGGAAAGTCCCGGTTCTAGAAGACTATATAAAGACCTCGACACACGGATTCGCTAGCAGAGAACGGCCAGTGGAAGCAGACAAACACCACGGCAAGACTACACTCCCGTCAACCCATTCTATGTGCCTCTCACCCTTCCGTTCTCTATTCCACACGGTTCGTCGTTATTAATAAAAATATAACCTTATATTTTTATATATGCGTGTTTGTTGTTTTGTCGTCGTACGGCGATATATAACATTAGTAGCCACAATCACTGACCCAAACAAATTATACAATATTTCTTGAACCCAAATAACACATTCCTACTTACCATTTTTACTACAATCACCATAATACCTCAGAAGTCTTTATGAAGTCCTAACTAATCCCCATATCTACAATTTGTCTGGGGGAGTGAGGAATATAATAACATTTAAAATGTAAACCCTAATAAATATTTAAAATATGTATAAAACTATTAGAACCACCATAAAATGGGTCAAAAGTTATCTCCCCTTGACTATTAAAGAGAGTTGATCCCGGGCTAATAGGTGTATGCTGGGGGACAGGAAGGGACTACCGGCAAGAGCCCAGTAACATGGCGTGCAGGACTTTACTAGGCTCTCCATAACCACATCCTTATTCAATATCTACAACTGTTCGCCGTACTCATGCTTCCACAATAATAAATTCCTTAGTTATTTCCAATACCCGACGAGTGTGTCATTTTTCCATACCCGTTTTATATTGTCATGTTAAAAACATAACAAAACTTGCGGCGAAGATTAAAAACATAACAAAAACTATATATTCCAATAACTAAAGAAGATGGTGTTAGTAATAAAAAATCACAATCCTTAATTATGGCAGTAATATCAGTTACCTAAACGAGATTAATCTGGACTTGGATGAATTAAAAACAAATAATTCGACCTATTAAACATTAAACTACACAGTCGTTCAGATACGACAACAATTACGAAAGAAGACACCCAAAAAGCGTAAAGTGTCCCACATCCACCAGAGAAGTGTCATTTCTGGTCACCTAACGGGGGAAAGGATGGGGAATTGAATTAATTGTGTGGATTCTGTCTAGTGTTGTTAAAGCCTGTTCGTTGGAAGATGCGTTTGCGAAATACTCGAAAACATAGGCTGGGTCATATTTCGTGATGTAGTGCATTTTATTATAATTTCCGTCGCAGTAGCAACTTAAGAAGTTTATAAAAGTTCTCCAATGACAATATTCTTGTTCAGTGTTAGACCTGTTGAGGGGTCAATAATGAGTTTTTCTGGGCAGAGTAAATTAGCCATTATCAAAATGGTTAACAACTAGAGTTCATTAAATTGTAGTAGAATTGTTTTAGACAATTCGTATATTTATCTTTGCAAAAATAAAAGATGTGGTACAAGGCCAAAAGTGGGGATGGGGAAGGGTGATCATCAACAGTCTTATCTTAAACTTAGTTAGCCACAATCATTAACCCATACAAACTATCCAATAATCCTTGCACCAAAATACCACTTTCTTACTTAACATTCTTACTACAACGACCATAATACCTCAGAAGTATCTATGAAGCTTTAACTAATCACCATATGTACAGTTTGTCTGTGGAGTAGAGAAAAGAATAACAGCATTTAAAAATGAAAACCAAAATGAATACTTACAATATGCATAATACTATATATACAAGAAACTAGACAAATTGGTGTTGTCATTTAACTCCCCAAAAATTCTTAACTGTGGCATAAATATCAGTTAATTGGAGGAAATTAATGCAGTACATGGAGTATTTTTTGTCGGATACCGGAGGACAGAAGACCGTTTAGGAAGACGTTTCGTATCAATTCGACTCGATATCCTTACTTAGTTTTTCTAAGGCTTGCTAGAATGGTCAATTGAATCTGAGGGCAGTTGACGCCTCGTAACCTGTATGTGTCTAGAGACTATTTCACTATTTCACTTTTTGTGTAGATCCTGTCCAGGATTGTTAAAGACTCTTTGTGGGAAAATTCGTCTGCGAAATACTCGAAAACCTTGGCTGAGTCATATTTTGTGATGTTGTGCATCTTATTATAATTTTCGTCGTAGTAGCTACTTAAGAAGTTTATGAAAGTTCTCCAGTGACAATATACTTGTTCAGTGTTAGACCTGTTGAGGGGTCAATAATGAGTTTCTCTGGACAGAGTAGATTGGCCATTATCAAAATGGTTAGCAACGAGAATTCATTAAATCGTAGTAAAATTGTTTTAAACAATTCATATTGGCTGAAATGTAAACTTCATTAAACTAATATTTGTTTTTGTAAAAATAAAACAGTTATACAAGGCCCAAAGTGGTGATAGGGAAGGGTGATCATCAACAGTCTTATCTTAAACTTAGTTAGTCACAATCATTAACCCAAACAAACTATCCAATAATCCTTGCACCAAAATACCACATTCTTACTTAACATTCCTACTACAACGACCATAATACCTCAGAAGTCTCTATGAAGTCCTAATATCCATATGTACAATTTGTCTGTGGAGTGGGGAATAGGATAACAGCAGTTAAAAATCAAAAGTTCGAATGAATAGTTACAATATGCATAACACTCTATATACAAGAAACTAAACAAAATAATGTTCTTTAATCATTTACCTCCAGCAAGTCGATACCGCCACTGATGTGCAGAGAGCAACATAAAAGAGTTAAAGGTTTAGGCAGGAGGAGAGTGAAGAGAAAGACGAACCATCTACAGGGGGTGACAGAGAAAGGGCAAGACAGTTGCGAAAGTAGAGAGAAAGAAAAAGAACAATATATAGGGAGTGATGTAGAAAAGACTGGAGTCAAGTGGATAAGAGATGGGTATTGACATTTTATTTAAATTCCTGGAGGTTGTAGACGTCAGGAAAGCAAGTATATGGAAGGGAGTTTCACAGGGAGGAAGTGCGAGAAAAAAAGCTGTTGGAGTAGAATTGTCGGCTGCATTTGGTTGATCTAACTGTAAATGGGTGGGACCTTGTTGCCAGTATGGTTGCATGAGTAAATTCTTGCGGCGGGTGCACCAGTGACTTAAGTTAGTCAGAGTAGAAGCCATGAAAATGTTTTTAGAATAGACAGAGGGAATCCACATCCCGCCGATGAGAAAGTGGCTGAAGTCGAGCTGTTAAGTCGTGACCTATCACACTGCATATTTTCATTTGGAGCCTGTCGAGAACACTTAGATGAACAGCAGGGGCGCCAGACCATATATGACTACAGTGTTCTATACACGGACGGGTGGTTGATTTGTATATGTTTAAGATGGATTCAGGCGGAAAAACTTTCTGGCCCGACAAGTAGTGGATAGAGCTATTGACTCAATGTAAGGATTCTACTTGAGGTCGGAAGATATGGTAAGGCCGAGGAAACGCAGTATATTGCTTTCAGTGAGACTCGCTTGGTCCATGCTTATGGGTTTGTCCGCCTCGCCGGATTTCTTATCGATGCGGGAGTAAATTGTGGTGTCATCTGCGTAGATGGCTACTTGGGAGCTGATCACGTCTGGGAGATCATTTATGAAGATCAGAAAGACCGTCGCGCCTGGACAGAGCCCTGGGGGACACCAGCGTTCGTGCAGTAGGATGTCTATGGCCTTTATCACTAGCAAGGACGTTGTCAATCACCTCAGTAGTAACGTCATCTTGAGCGACAAACTATAGATTTCTCTTCTGTTGTCTTATCAGTCAATACGCGCATAATCAACGTCTGATAATAAATACATCACGTGAACGATGACCTTAGGTGTCAGGAAGGATTTTGACAAGCTGTGACATAGGAGACTGCGTAACAAATCCACCTAGCTATGACATTTCTGGTAAAGTTTTTTTTTTTATTATTATTTTTAAGTTGTTTTTCACAGATGGATTAATGAAGATCATTGATAATGGCAAGGCCAGTGAAGCTCATTAAATCAAAGTAGCCATCACACAGAAGATAGGGTAAGGCCGAGAAGGCGCAGTATATCTAAACTTATTTATAAATGGAAATTTGACTCTGTGTGTGTGTGTGTGTGTGTGTCCGTGTGTGTCCGTTACCTATAGACTCCGAAACGGCTGAACCGATTTTCTTGAAAATTTACACAGTTGTACTATAAGCGTCTGCGAGTGTTCGTAGCTAGGTTTTGTGTCGAGGTACCCCCGATAAATATCGAAAATCGATAATCGAAAAAATCAGGTTATAGAAGGAGTGGTCCGATTTTAATCAAATTTGATACACTCATAGACAAAGACATAAGAAACGACATTCAGAAGTTTCAAGGTTGCAGTTCTTACAATAGTGCAGAAAATCGATAATATATATATATATATAAAATTCAAGATGTTTATGTGTGTGTCTGTTTATCTGCCTGTATGTCTGTATTTTTTTCAGCCGTTTTATTTTAGTTTTTGCTTTGGGTTTGGTTCTAAGTAGGTATAATTGTAGTTCTTAGTCTCAGCCATGATACCATTTACTCAGAGGACTTATTGTTTTTCACAGATGGAGAAATGAAGATCATTGATAATGGCAAGGCTAGTGATGCTCATTAAATCAATGTAGCCATCACGCAATGCTCCTTCATCTTTCCTATCTTTTTCATTTTTATATTTTGCTAACGATTTACCTAAAAATATTTTCAGATTATTACTCGATATATATGCAAACGATACCATAATTTATGGGAGCTTTACCACAATTCTTCTTCTTCTTCTTCTTCTTCTTCTTCTTCTATGTGCCCTGTCCTTTCATGAAGTAGGCGATCATGGTTCTCCACGTCTCATTATCTCTGGTGGCTCTTAGCACGCTTTCTCCTGTTACACCACACAACCCTTCTGTAGAACCACATTTCAATTGCTTCAAGGTTTTCCTTCATCATTGATGATATTGTCCAGCATTCACTGCCATACTGAAGAACTGACATCACATAGCAATCCAGTACTCTTATGTTTGTTTTTAGCGAAATTTTTCTGTCTCTTAATACTCTACTGTGATGTGCGTTGTGATGCAGTGGATATCGGCTCGGAACAAGAAATCGGGGAGCCGAGTTCGAATTCCAGTTGAATTCATTGCATTCACTTATGTGCAGATACCCTTCGGAAAGGTATTTAATCCGTCTCTTCCTTCCAGTTTAGGTTAAATAACAGGACAGATTGGGTTCTGTTGCACTGACTTGCAACCAGTCTACTGCAGAATGCAATGGCAACCTATTGCGGGATAATCTACTGCCCAGTCAGTCATGTATCTTTCAAGACATGATCGCCCAAGCGTGTTTTACGTATGGCACTTAACTAACTGAATACTCTACTCAGCTTCTAGAACACGTCCTTTGCCATGCCAATTCGCCTTCGGATCTCTGTGTCACACTTTCCGTTTTGTGTAAGAACACTTCCCAGGTATTTAAATTTTTGTACCTGCTTAATATTTTTATCCCCCACCTGTATTTGTCATTTTGAGCTGCTCTTCTTTTCTAATGATCATGCATTTGGTTTTCTTGGAGTTTATTTATAGTCCTTTCTTGTCACTCTCTTCGGCTACCTTCTGTGGGAGTTCTTGCAGTTTCCTTTCAGTGTCTGCTATCAGCACTGTATCATCTGCGTACCTTATAAAATCTTGACGCTGATCTCTTCTATGATCTTACTTGTACAGCTAAATGGTGGACAAACTGGTTTGTAACATTTAACAGCTCGAAAAGCAAGCTAGTTGCGTTTCATTATCACAGAGCAGAACCCGTCTTCTCTCCAGTCATGATAAACAGTTTTACTCTCAACGAGACTCCTTGCCAGAACGTCTATTAGGACATAAGTTCACTCCAAACCCAAAGTGAAATTCGTATATATAATATATTTCCCTCCTCTCATGCTCAGGGCTTTAGATATTTTTTCTTATGTTTTAATTTAAAATACTTAATAGTAGGTACATTAATATATATATTTCGTATGGAAATAAATATATTGACGTAATTTTTTTACGGAGGGGGCACACTCGTATTAAGATATTACTTAAATTAATATATTTTGTAAGCTTCAGCTTATATATATCTTTACAAATAATATGAATGAAGTCATTTTTTGGTGGGGTGCCAAGGTTTTAATTGTAAATAAAGCTCGAAATATATGTTTATTCATAAATTATTCCAACATAAATTAACCCAACATGTATTAAGCCTCACAAATATATCTAATGATCACAATCTTTTATATATCTGAATAAATGTTTATTTTATTATTTTACATGTTAATATTGGTTCGTTAACATCTTCTCAGCTTCACTAATATTTGAATCATTGATTTTATTGACTTTTCTACTGAATCGATTAACGATACAGTTTTATTTCTTCCCAACGATCTCCTTTTGAATAATATTTTTCATTCTAAAACATGGCTCTTTTAAGGACAGACTACACTTTTTCCATTTAATTAACGCCCAGAAACGCTATGGTGTTTTCCATCATTTTATTTTCATTGATTTTATTTATTTACTTATTTATTGCAATACGAGAAATAAATTCACTGGAACTAACGAATGTCTATATCCACTAGGCCATGTGTTCTTGAGTATATAGACGTTAGTTAGTTCCAGGGATTGAACCCAAATAGTTCTGAATTAAATACCATGTTACAGCAGTGGTGTACAAATAACTTAGAGAGTTAAGCGAAAGGGAGATTACAAAGTGGCTACAAGAAGCGTCATCACACATGGAATGAGAATGATATATTCCAGTGATCGTAATAAAGTGTTTGGTTCGTAATTTCGAGCTCCTGAAGAAAGACAGAGCGTACAACATCCGAAACGTAGTAAACATAGCAGTAAAGATGAGGAAAATAGTCCGAACAATGTAAATAGTCTATATTCTTGATCAGTTTTCTCTGTTCATATTTGCAACATCAGATTCTTCAAATATTTTGTTCGTGGTCAGCATAATGCCTTATTAATCTTGTACGTTTGTCAAGACCATTTTTAATATTCTTAAAAGAAGTTTTTTTGTTTTTTTAAATTTTACCATAAATCTTAGCTTTTTTTTAAAAATCGTATCACCCCGAGCAAGGCGGTAACGCCATTGATGTTCAAGGGGCTACGTAATAGTGAAAAGATTAGAAAAGAGAAAGCCGGAAACCACATCCTAAACAGGGAAAAAGGGATGAGCCTCTTAACATGTTCAATAGACGTGGGTGGAGTGTGAACCGGGTGATAGATAGATCTATCTACTCCAATTGTTCCTTGTTGTTCTCTGATCTCGGTCCAACTTTGACACACTTTCTGAAGTTGTGTTCTCATGACACAATAATAACGTTACAGGATCTTATTTTTTTTTCTGTTTTAGATTATATCTTTCTTAAGAAACACGGAAGGAATAAGAAAGAAGGAAAGAAAAACAGGAAATAAATAAGGAACAAAAATGAATGAAGAAAGTATAAAAGAATAGAAAAAAAGGTAATTTGAAACAGAAAGGTGGACAGACATGTGGAAATTGAGATAGAAAGATAAGAATAACCCAAGACGATAGACAGATATAAAGATTTGATTGATTGATTGATTGATTGATTGATTCGTTTTCTACGTCTTCTGATCTACATTAATGATATCCCTGATACCGTAACAATTTTTTTTTTTTGGAAGGTTCTACTAGCAGCATAGAAACAAAATAAACCTCAATCCTATATTTCGAAAGGGCCTTTAGACAACCGAACAATTTATTTTAGTAAAAGAGAAAAACAGAGGGTTTGATCAGGTGGATGACGGAACGGGGGTTGCCAGGAGCAACAGGAGCAAACATACTAAGATCCACAAGAGATAGGGAGACATGGAGAACCATGATCGCCTACGTCCTGAAGGGACAGGACACATAGAAGAAGAAGAAGAAGAAGAAGAAGAAGAAGAAGAAGAAGAAGATACCAAGTAGGTATGTACGCCGATGACACCACAGTTTACTATCGCCTTGATCAAAAATCTGGTGTGGGCGACAAAGCTAACCTTGCAGCCGAGCTTGAAAAGGACCTCCAATCCGTAGTGAACTGGGGTAAGAAATGACTCGTTTTATTTATTTTGCTTACACAAAATTGTGGCTCAAGGCCAGAAAACTGGGAGGGGGAACAAAACTTGGGAAGGTCTTCAATAACTCTATCCTATACCTAGCTAATCAGATTCACGACCCATACATACGTTACAATGTTTCTCATTCACCATAAGAATTTGTCCATCAACACTCATACTTATCTAGCACCAAAATACCGCGAAACACACCGGGGACCTAAAAAACGCCCCAAATGTACATAAAAATTTATTACTATATACAAATATAATACAAAAATAACTTTAAAAATTTGTACATGAAATGATATGATGGGAAGGGGGTATGAAGAAACAAAAAATCCCCAAAACAAAAACAATTTCAAATGAATATTTATACATAATGTTAGTAAGACCCAAACACACCCACATAATTAAAGAGGCCACTGTATTCTGCCTGTAGAGACAAAATCAAGCCGCTCTCTTTCTAAGGGGAATGGAGAAATAGGGTAAAAAATAAATTGGACTGGAGAATATATAAGGCTGACCCAGCCGAGAATAAAACGGGACAAAATAACAATGGAAATGGGAATCTCGAACTGGATCATAACAAAAGCAATGGAGCCGGGAACAGGCTAGGACAAACCCACTCACTCACATTAACTAGGTACACAAAAGAATACTTTACCTTAACCACGGGAGGGGTTCCAAAGGAATCCACCCCGATGCGAGCAGCAGATCTAAAAAAGAAAATCAAGACTAGCCCCGGTCACACGAACCAGGCTCGCTGCATATATCCACCTTTTGCTAAAGTCTGTCGGGTGCAGCCGCTTCCGTTCAGTTCTAATCTTCATTTTGAGCTGGTGCTCAAAATATCGGATTAGATCCTGATCCGAAAGACGACCTCCCCGCAAGACTTCCTCCAGTCGCGTCATCCAGATCACCATTCTAGCCGTGGCCAGTAGCGACAGAAACACCATCCGCTTCACTCCAGAGTACGGGGGCGACACATTGTCCACAGCGTATGCGCGATCAATGAGCACAAGCTCCCGCGGCGCGATACGAGCAGTCAACTCGCCGACACGCGCCCACAACGGGCGAACGCGCGAACAATGGAAGAAGGCGTGCGCAGACGTCTCCTTAATTCCAAGGTTGCAACGTTCACAATCTGGCAAATCCGCCAGGCCCATTGCGAAACGCTTGTCATTGAGCGACAAACCATTCCGAGCCAATCGCCAGGTCAGAGAAAACTCAGAGTTGCTGAGCCAATCCGCGCCTGGCGCCCAAGACCAATGAGAGCGGTACTCCACTCTCGACATGCCGAGCTTACTCCACAGCTTATCCTTCACGGCACCCTCCACTAATCCCCGATAGAAGATTTTCCTAGGCTGTGAAAGGTCACTGGACCGTGGAATGGCTTGTAAGGCCGCCAGACATTCGAGCAGGAATTTCGGTCGCACCCAAGGCCTGACGGTCAGCCATAGGGTCGGGGGCGTGATGGTAAGGCAAGGGAACATGTCCCTCACTACCCCCGCAAGCAACCGATCTTCCTCCAACGCGCGCCTGAGAAATGCCAACCTCGAAGCGAGCACGTGGCTCCTCAAGTGTGGCATCCCCAGACCCCCTTGACACGGACGGAGGCAACAGACTCCTTTGTCGACCATGTGTTTGCGTCCTCTCCATAGAAACAGGAGAATAGCAAACGCTCGAGCGCCTTCTCATGATCGTCACAAAGGGGAAGTACTGACAGCCGGTAAAGGATCATGGGAAAGAGGTATGTGTTACACACCTCCGCCAAGCCCTTCACGGAGAGACCCCGTCGACGCCAAATCTTGACCGACGCGCCGACCTTTGCCAGTACTTCAGACCAGTTTTTCTCCAGCTGTAAGTCCGGACCGAACCAAACTCCGAGGAGCTTGACCGGCCCGTCCGTCCAGCTGAAGGGCCCCGGGAGGGAAACACCCTTCCAGGCACCTAACCGCAAGCCGGATGACTTGTCGCAGTTAATTCTGGCCCCTGTCACCTTCTCGTACCGTACAAGCGCCTGGTGTACCGCCTCTATGTCCCTGCGGGAGGACACAAAGGTCGTTACGTCATCGGCGTACGCGGAAACCCTGGCTCGAGCTCCGCCAGGGACTTCAATTCCACGCAGGACCGGACTGCCCGTCTCGTCCCTTAGCCGGCGAAGGAGGGGCTCCAACGCCAAGACATAAAGGAGAGAAGACAGTGGACAACCCTGTCGGACCGACCTAGACAGCGCGAAAGCGCCCGACAGCTTCCCGTTCACCTGTACCACAGCCTTGGGGGAGCGATACAGAAGGCTAATCCAGCGGCTGAAGTCGGGTTTGAATCCGGCGGCCTGCAGGACAGCAGCCAGGTAGCCATGGTCAATCCTATCAAATGCCTTGGACTGATCCAAATTGATCAGCGCGGCCTCATCGTCGTCTTCTACACCCTCTATGATCGTGCGAATCAAGTGCAGGTTGCTCTGAATTGTTCTCCCCTTCACAGAACAAGTCTGATCCGGTTCCAACAGAGACTCGGCAACTAGCTGCAAGCGATTCGTCAGGATCTTGGCCAAAATCTTTAACTCTGTGTTTAGCAGAGTTATGGGCCTGTAATCATCTAGTTCCCTCCCAACCTTCTTGCCTTTTCTCAACAGCGTGATCACGCCCCTGGTGATCCGACCGGGGATGGACCCCTGCCGAAACCAGTGGTTGAACACGACAGCCAAGAGCGGGACAAAAAGGTGCGACATCCTCAAGTACAATTCATAGGGCAAACCATCCAAACCTGGCGACTTGCCACTGCCGACCTTCTTCAAAGCCACGTAGATTTCGTCCTCCGTAATCTCCCCTTCGCAGCTAGCCGCTTCAGCCGGCAAAAGCCGGGGAAAGTCAGCCAAATAGCTGCGAAACTCCTCGTCACGGAGACCAGGCTCCTTGGTAAATCGGTGCTCGAAATGCTGCCGGAACGCCTCGCACATGTCGTCGGTGGACCTAAGGAGATGTCCCTCCGGGTCGCGCACCTCTCGAATGTACCGGTCGCCGGCATGGCGAATTTCTTCCTTGCGCAGTTCCGCGCCCATGTTCACAGCTTCGGAAGACATCTTGCTTAACTTAGCCCTAATTACCTGGCCCATGTAGCGCCCGCTAGTCGAGCGCTCCAGGGCCTCCCCTGGCTAAGGCTATCTCTAGGGAATCCCCACCAGCCTCCGCCCGGGCGAAATTAGCACTAAGTGTCTTTGCCTCCGCAGCCTTATCTAGGTTGAGCCGCTGGCTATATTTGGTGGCGAAAGACCTAATGGAGTCCTTAAGGTTAACCCACCACTTACTCCCAATGACTCGCCCAATTAACGCCCTCTGAACTAGTCTTGTCAGCTGGTCACGAAAGTCCCGCCTGTCCAGTAAGGACTGATTGAACTTCCAATAACCAGCCAACCTAGGCCTAAATTCTAACGCCACCCAGGCACAAACGAGTTTGTGGTCCGAGTAGCCTAACCAGTGGAACGTTGGACATTCTAAGAAGTCTATGTCGGCTTCTCTCACTAACATCCTATCCAGGTATGCAGATACCCGGGTAGAAGGCCAACTACGCGTCCACGTCCACATGCTCCCTTCCGGATGATCGACCCGGTATCTATCGACGAGACCAAATTCGCCGATCAGATCAACCAGGCTACGATCACCACTCCACCCGCTAGCGCCCCTTCCTCTATCCCATTTGGGGGTTAGGACGGCATTCCAGTCCCCAACTAAGATTAGCCGTGTTGAATGCACCATGAAGGACTCCAACAGCCGAAAGAAAGAGACACGCTCACCTTGAACATTGGGCGCATAAACCACAATCAGCCGGAACGACTTGCTTTTCACTGCAATATCGGCCACGATCAGCCGGCCCTCGGCACCGACATGGACAAGGTCAACCCTCGCGTCCAGGGTACGCTTGACCAGCAAAGAAACACCTCTGGCCAGCCGGCTCCCATATGCTGAATAGACGACAAAGTCGTTAGACAGCACACACGAGTCGACTTCGCAAACAAAGTGAGTCTCTTGGATCGCGGCCACATCCACGCCGAAGGACAAGAGGTCACGAAGCAGGCGAGCCGCCTTACCCCGATCCCTCAGGCCCTTCGCATTTATACTGGCTATCTTAATAGACATTCTTTAGATCTGAAACGAAAAAACAGAAAAAGACATGCAACGAACGGCTCTACTCGCATACCGGGTAGAAATCTCGGGTAGACGGGACCCCGACGGACTGTCCTAGGGACCCTGTACCAACATCGGACGTAATCCGTCCGTCCAAGACAATACCGCCGACGTCCGTGGGGTACGTAAGTTTTAACACCCTATATAAGCATGGGTGGATCAAAACTGGGAACCTCCCCGAACAATTCTTGGCCATCTTTTTTAGCTCCGGTGTGTTTTCTTTCACCATGCACAGTTTTGGGTAAGTCCTCCGGGCTTCAGCAATGTGTTCCCAGACCCTCAGGTTCCCTCCGGTATTGCGGACCAGAGTAATGACCCCTGGGGCCTGGGAAAAGTTTCTTGGGTCCTCAGTGGATAACCCATCCACTGAGGTAAGTTTGAGGAGTGGTCTGAGCAGCTTACGCCGCTGCGACGCTCACTCGGCTGGAATGCTGTCATTCACCTTCATCACTGCCTCCCCACGCGGGAGGTCTTTATTCTTTTTTGCCCTAGCGGGAGTGGGAGTAGGAGTCGGGGAGGGAGTGGGGGTTGCAGAGCTGATTTTCCTGAGGGGGGTCAAATTCAAGGTTGGGGACTGGGAAGCTTTACGCGGGGATGCGGGAAGGCTTCTTGCCTTCTCCGCGTAAGAAAGTCTTACGGGCGACACCGGAGCCGACGAACATTTTTCTTTTCGGGACTTTTTGTCCCTGCTTCTGCTCCTTCTCCGGGTTTTTGGGTTTTCTTGTCGCTCTTCCACCTCCTCCTCTCTCCCCCGCTTCAGGGATGCCGATCTCTCCACTTCCATACGTTCTTCCTTTTGAGGGGAAGGACTCCTCTCCTTCCTCTGTTTGGGAGGAGATTTTTTGGGAGGCGTCTCTTTTGGTTTCGTCAGTGTCTTGGCAGGTGATGGCACCTTCACAGGTGAAGGCGTTTTCGGTTTTTTCCTGCTCACCACCTGCCACTCTCCCTCCTTGTTCGCCGCCGACTTTGGTGTTGGTGGTGCTGATGTAGCTGCTGCTGGTGATGCTGGAGTTGCTGGAGCCGGTCCTTCAGGCTTCTTGGTTGGTTGGGCCTTAGGGGCCGGATTCCTGGCCGTACACGCCTTGGCGACGTGCTCCGCGGCCCCGCAGACCCAACAGCAAGGCTTCCTGCCCTCCACTATCACAAAGATAGCACGCTTCCTGCAGGTGAGAATATTAGGTATTTCCTTGATTTGTTGTTTTGACAAGGTCACCTGCAGGACCATATCACCGGTCAGGAAGCCTGCTTTTGAACTTAGAGCGGACACCTCAGCCACCTTCCCGTAATGAGCGAAGAAGGCGCCGATGTGATTTTGAGAAATGTCCATGGGGACGCCATGCAAGGTGATTTTACGCTTGCACATCCCCATGTATTCCGTTTGGATCTGGAGGGTCTTGGTTTCGAGAACCACTCCAGCCAAACGTTTTGCCTCGTCGGCCGTACCTAGCAAGACGTCCCAACTTGCGCTGCTCTGCCTTGCCACCGCCTTAGCCTTGATATTCAGGGCCTTAATGGCTTCTTCGAGGCTGTCTCTGCTGATGCCCATGTATTTCTTGGTCTTCAGGTCCTTCGTTATGAGCGTCACAATTCTGGCCTCTATGTCGGCCAACTCCTCGGGCACCGACAGCAGCTCCGTGCCCTTAATATATTCGGCATATTTTTGCCTCTGGTCCTCATAATACTGTTCTCCCTTTAGTGGGACCTTGCCTCCTGTCCAACCGGAGGTCGAAGGTTTGGGAGAAGCTGGAGCTGCTACCGGAGCCGGTACTGGTCCGGATCCTGATGCTTCTGGAACTGAGGGTGACTCCCGTGGCGGTAGTTGCCAGTCACCCTCTTTCCCTCCCACCGAGTCCGTGGTGGGAGGAACGATCACTTCTGGCCTTTCCGCGGCCATGCCTCCTAAGAGGCCGAACACCTGGCAACCTCTTCCGGTGGTTTCGCAGCTGAAAGCCACTACTTTGACACTGCCTGAGCAATGAACTCAGGTGGAATTGCTTAACCAGTCGAACCACAAGCTATAGTAAACGCTACTATGGAACAGATACTACACTTTGATCCTACTCAAAAACCACATAACGCAATTTAGGGTAAGAAGATGGCTCGTCCGGGTAAGAAATGACTCGTAAATTTTAATGCTTCTAAAACGAAGCTGCTATCAATTAACCATCATAGACAATCGCACCTACCTCCCATTAGCATGGACCAGGCTTACCTCCCAGAGAGTAAAACACTACGCCTCCTTGGTCTCACACTTTCAGCGAACCTCAGGTGGAATGACTATATCGAATCCATTGCTAAATCCGCCGCTGTGAAAGTCGGTTCTCTGTGCAGGGCCCGGAAGTTTTTTCCGTCTGAATCCTACACATATAAATCTACCATCTGCCCGTACATTGAATACTGCTGCCATATCTGGTCGGGTGCCCTTGCTATTCTCCTCGGGCTTCTTGACAAAGTACAACGGAGAGTCTGTAATGTGATCGATACCGACTTTTCAGACCGCTGCAGTCTCTCTCCCTCTCTCACCGGCGCGACGTGGCTTCCCTGTGTCTATTCTATAAATAATTTCATGGCTTCTGCTCCGATGAACTTAGATCACTGGTGCCCCCTTGGTATGAATTTGCACGAGATACTATATTAGCAACTAGATCCCACCCTTTTACAGTGAAACCGATAAAATGCAACCGCAATTTCTACTCCAACAGTTTATTTTCTCGCACTTCCCGACTGTGGAATTCCCTTCCACACGATTGCTTCCCCGACGGCTACAATCTCCAGGAGTTTAAAATATAAGGTCAATAGACACCTCCTAACACTGTAACCATCTTTCAAACACTCTTCCTATCCACGCAACCCCTAGCCTCGGCATCCTTACCCATCTATCACCCTCCTTTTGACATTTCCTATATCTAACCACTCTTTCTCTTCACCTTCCACTATGTAACCCCGTGCGCAATAGTGGCAGTGGAATGCCTTGCTTGGGGTGAAATGATTAAAAAAAACCTTTGCAGGTTATTTAAAGCCAGAAAATATGAGACAAGTAGATATGATTAAAGGAAATGTTGATAAAGATTTGAAACAGAAAGGTGGATAGACATGTGGAAATTGAGATAGAAAGATAAGAATAACCCAAGACGATAGATAGATATGAAGATTTCATTGATTGATTGATACATTTTCCATGGTTTATCAACCATTTGCAGGTTATTTAAATCCAGAAAATATGAGACAAGTAGATATGATTAAAGGAGACGTTGATAAAGATTTGAAACAGAAAGGTGGATAGACATGTGGAAATTGAGATAGAAAGATAAGAATAACCCAAGTCAATAGATATATGCGAAGATTTCATTGGTTGAATAATTGTTTTGTTTGTTACGGCTTATCGATCCTTAGCAGGTCACAAATCTTTTTTATTTGAAGAATATTTTAACTAATCATGGTTTAGTGATAAATATCTTACTAATTAGCCTATAGTTGGGGGGGGGTGAAGATTTGGATTCATACCGTTCCAAAGGATATTTTTGTGTGAGTGAATGTAATAAACCCAACCATAATTGGAACTTGGATTTCCGATTAACAATTCTGAATTATTATCCATTATATCGCCAGCACATTGAAATTTACAGCATCTGGCATACTGAAACGGTCACCCGTCTTGTTACTGACCAAGCTTGATTTTGCTTAACTTCGGTAATCTTAAGAGAAGAAAGTTAGAAGTAGAGAAATGAAACAAAACGCAGTAAAAGAATGTGATTAAAGAAATGAAAATGAAATGGACAAAGAAAGAAAGGGATTCAAATCAAAGAAAGGAAGGAATGAAGAAAATGTCGCAAAAAGTGACGTACAAAATGTTTTTTCGTTTAATCGTTCCCCCCCCCAAGCAAGGCGGCACCACCACTGATGCGCAGAGAGCTACATAAGAATAAAACTTAAACAGGAGGAGAGTGAAGAGAAAGAAGAACCAGTTACAGCGGGTGTCAGAGAAAGAGCAAGAGAAAGATGCGAACACATGTATGATGACAGTTGCGAAGGTAGAGAGAAAGAAAAAGAACAAGATACATGGGGTCATGTAGAAAGGACTGGAGTTAAATGAAGGAGAAATTGGAATTGACTTGGCATTTAATTTTCTGGGGCTTATAGCCGTCAGGAAAGCAAGTATATGGAAGGGAGTTCCACAGGCGGGAAGTGCGAGAAAAGAAGATGTTGGAGTAGAATTGTCGCCTGCATTTGGTTTATTTAACTGAAAAAGGATGGGACCTTGTTGCCAGTCCGGTTGCACGAGTAAATTCTTGTGAAGGGGGCAGCAGTGATTTAAATTTGTCAGAATAGTAACCATGAAATTATTTATAGAAGAGACAGAGGGAAGCCACATCCCGCTGGTGAGAAAGTGACTGGAGTCGAGCAGACTATCCTTTGAAACCTGTCGAGGACTCTGAGATGAACAGTAGGGGTGCTTGATATATATATATATATATATATATATATAGGAAAAACTACTAAAGATGTAAGTTTGAAAGTGTATTTCTTTGACAGTATTTATTTATTTCTATTATTATATTTCATATTTCAGACCGTCCTCGGCCTTTCATCAGAAACAACACCCACATACACCCACAAAGATATATATATATATATATAATCGTTTCACATCAAGCAAGGCGGTACTACCGCCACTGATGCTCAAGGGGCTACATAAGAGTAAAACTTTAAACAGGAGGAGAGTGAAGAGAAAGAAGAACCAGTTACAGGGGGTGTCAGAGAAAGAGCAAGAGAAAGATGCGAACACATGTGTGATGACAGTTGCGAAGGTAGAGAGAAAGGAAAAAAAACAAGATACACGGGGTGATGTAGAAAGGATTGGAGTCAAAGGGATAAGAGATGGAATTTGACATTGCATTTAAATTCTTGGCAGTAGTAGCCGTCAGGAAATCAATGATATGGAAGGGAGTTTCACAGGCGGGAAATGCGAGAAAAGAATTTGTTGGAGTAAAATTGTCGACTGCATTTGATAAATTTAACTGCAAAAGGGTGGACCTTGTTGCCAGTCTGGTTGCTCGAGTAAAATCTTGAGAAGAGAGTAGCAGTGAACTAAGTTCGATGGAGCAGAAGCCATGAAAATATTTGTAGATGACACAGAGTGAAGCCACATCTTCCAGTGAGAAAATGGCAGGAGTCGAGCTGCTAGGTCTGGACCAATCATATTACAGATTCTCCTTTGGACCCTGTCTAAAACCCTGAGATGAACAGCAGGGGCGTCTGACCAGATATGACAACAGTATTCTATGCACGGTCGAATGGTTGATTTAGATATATGCAATATGGATTCAGGTGGAAAAAAAACTTCCTGTAAATAAATAAGAATGAAATTAATATTGGGTAAGGTAAATAAAAAAAAAAATTTAAAAAAAGCGAAAGTGGAAAAGTAGAGATGAGAAAGAAAGAAAAAACGTTTTAAGAAATAAGAAAGTTCAAGAAAGACAAAAATATAAGCATATTTAGTGACCAAATTTTATGTAAAATGTCTGCATTCACATTCCGGCAGTGTCCATTGTTCAAGTTGAGATAAAAACCAGTGTTTCAAATGCTGAATTTCTAGGCAAGCAGGTCTTACACACTTGGTATATGGGCTTCCTACACGCATTTCGATTATTTATTACGAGCAGTATAGCCCGGCGTTGCTCGGGTGTAATAAAAGCTTTAAAACTAATCTATGCTCCTGGAGCTCAGACACTTTGGACGTTGGCACGAAAGACTAAAAAGCAATAGCTGTTTCCAGTTAAAGCGAAACTGTAGACTGAAAGAAAAATGAATGGATGTAAGTCAAATTTTGATTTCCTGTATCAATATCAAATAAGTTTTTTTCGACGTAAACTGAATTTTGAAGGCTAAATAAATCCTCTGAGTAAATGGTATCATGGCTGAGACTAAGAACTACAATTATACCTACTTAGAGTCAAACCCGAAGCAAAAGCTAAAATAAAAGGACTGAAAAAATACTGACATACAGGCAGATAAACAGGCACACACACAAACATCTTGCCTTTTATATATATATTATCGATTTTCTGCACTATTGTAAGAACTGCAACCTTGAAACTTCTGAATATCTTTTCTTATTTCTTTGTCTATGAGTATCAAATTTGATTAAAATCGGACCACTCCTTCTATAACCTGATTTTTTCGATTATCGATTTTCGATATTTATCGGGGGTACCTCGACACAAAACCTAGATAAGAACACTCGCAGACGCTTATAGTACAACTGTGTAAATTTTCAAGAAAATCGGTTCAGCCGTTTCGGAGTCTATAGGTAACGGACACACACAGACACAGACACACACACACACACACACACACACACACAGACAAAGTTCCATTTATAAATAAGTTTAGATATACTGCGCCTTCTCGGCCTTACCCTATCTTCCGACATTGTGTGATGGCTACATTGATTTAATGAGCATCACTGGCCTTGCCATTATCAATGATCTTCATTAATCCATCTGTGAAAAACAACTTAAAAATAATAATAAAAAAAACTTTACCAGAAATGTCATAGCTAGGTGGATTTGTTACGCAGTCTCCTATGTCGCAGCTTGTCAAAATTCTTCACGACACCTAAGGTGATCGTTCACGTGATGTATTTATTATCAGACGTTGATTATGCGCGTATTGACTGATAAGACAAATCTATAGTTTGTCGCTCAAGATGACGCTTTTTCGATTGTCGATCTTCGATATTTATCGGGGGTATCTCGACACAAAACCTAGCTCAGAACGCTCGCAGACGCTTATAGTACAACTGTGTAAATTTTCAAGAGAATCGGTTCAGCCGTTTCGGAGTCTATAGGTAACGGACACACACACACACACAAAGTTCCATTTATAAATAAGTTTAGATATTGCCGTACTAACCTAACCTTAATTTCATAAACACAGGTAGAAAGTATACAAAGAAACGTGAGGTGGAAGAGTGGGTGGTTTTGAATATCTAATCTCAGGACACACTTGAGAATAAATATTCCCAGAAGTTATATGCAGTTCCTTGGAGAACCATTAATTTTTAAATTGAAATCAGATTCATATTCATTCAGCGCAATAGAAATCAGGTTAAAAATATGAGAGCCAATCACTGAAAGTGCATTCTACCTCTTTCTCAATTCTTTCTTTCTTTCTTTCTTTCTTTCTTTCTTTTTTTTTTTGCACTGATACCTAAGGACAAACGCGCGCATTTACAGAATATGCAAGGTTGACTGGTAAACTAGACAGTCTTGTTCATGCTTGACGTAATTCACTAAACAAAAATGAGTAAATGATGTTTTTGAATGTTTTTTAGAATGCAATTAATACCTTAGATGATTTTAGTATGAAATTAATTCATGTTTTATATATTTTGCATAACGTATTATGAATTCAAGCACTTTTTTCTTTTAAAATATAATATAAATATTAATTACATTATTAACACTGGAACTCTAACCATCAATTAAAGTTACACCACTAATAACCATCATACCCAATTTTGAAAATATGAAAAAATATTAAATATAAATCTTTATCTGAAATATTATACATGCAGGCACTTCAAAATTTGTACTTTGAGTTAACATTAATAGAAACTGAAAAACATATTATTTCAGTAAGAAAATCAGGTACTGAAAATTTGATTGAATTGTAATTAAAATGGCGTCATTTGCGTTAGGTACGATATAGCCATGGTTAGTTTTCTCGGGTTAACAAAAACGCAAGATATATTTTGATAAAGGCAATCAGAGCGAAATTCGTTGACTAATATAAGATATTCTTTTGTCGTTATTTACACTTACACACACTTACACACACACACACACACACACACACACACACACACACACACACACACACACACATATATATATATATATATATATATATATATATATATATATATAAATTCACATGTTCCTTGAAGAATTGCGTTCTTGATCCTAATTTCGTAAATAATTATATCGGCTGTACAACTCCGAAACTGACCCGAAGACTCACGCTGCATCTCTCTAAACGGCGCTCAATTCAATCTCATTTAGATATACACGGAGATCTACCCAACCCTATCTGGAACATACTTGTTGACAGCACAAATATCATAACATAATCTACATGCAAAAATAAAAGACTAAAAATAATGGAGGCTTTATTAATAAAAAAAGAAAAAAACCAACACTCAGTAATATCAAACATGCTAACAACAGGCTTACCGTGTTCGGTACATAACACATACACACTACTGTACATCATACATAACACCACATTCATTCTCTTTCAAGTTAAATAACATTCATACACGTAAATGGCTAAAAATACAACCGAAAGTATTCTGATAAACAAAACATTTGGACAACATTTATGTAATTTATGCCCTCCGAAGAAAATATAAGATCACTTAAAAAATAATTACATAAAAACTTACGATCACACTTTGTCTGTCAGTTTTTGTCTTCATAAAAGAGAGATTACTACACACACACACACACACACACACATATATATATATATATATGATAAAATAAATAAAGAAGAAAGTAGGAAATGTGACTCAAGCAAACATGTTTCACTTTTGTGAAAGCTTTTTCAAGGATCAGATGAGAAAATAATTTCCGAAGAATCTTTATTAAAAATGAAACATGTTTGATAGAGACATGTTTCCTACCTTGTGTGTGTGTGTGTGTGTGTGTGTGTGTGTGTGTGTGTGTGTGTGTGTGTGTGTGTGTGTCTATTGATTGATTGAGCACTCTGGAAGAATGGTAGACTTTGAAAAAAACAGTAGCTACTCTAGCATCTACGCATCGCTCATTCAGCAATGTATTAGAGCACTCTGGCTATTGGCGTATGATACACCATCTGTCTGCTTCTATCGAGCGCCCATAGCCCAAAGGTATAATCACCGACTGACGCCACTTCGGTCGGGTTTCAATCCTGGGTTAAAAGCAATCGGATGTCTAACCGTACTGATGAGTTGTTATACAGCGAAGCAGATCTGTCTGTGAATGACTATATATGAATATAAGTGTGTGTATATAATTTTTGAGATTGTGTATATCTGCGAAGTTCTCTTGTTAAAGTCCCTCAGATAACAAAGCCCGTTTACTAAGAAAGTTTTATCGTGTTGTCTTTAGATAGATAGATAGATAGATAGATAGATAGATAGATAGATAGATATACACACACACTGAGAGAGAGAAAGAAAGAAAGAAAGAAATAGAGAAAGTGGAAGGAAGATTAAATTTAGCGGTTAGCGGCTCGGAACGTGCAATCGTAGAGACAAGTTCGAATCCCAGTTACATTCACTTTCTCACAATTACCCTTGAGAAAGTTATGAATCCTTCATTTTACTCCAAATATTGTTTAAATAGTTGATCCGACTGGGTATTTTAGCATTGGCTGTCGACCAGATTAGTAGAACAACAACTCTCGAATGAAAATGATAGACACAGTGATCTATTCTATTAAAAACAAATATCTACTTGCTACGGAAACCAAAAAACAAATTCTAGGACGTTGAGAGATGTGGCTCCACAAACCTCAATTTTCGTTACAGTAGGACTTGATTAAGTGCTATGTACGTGCACAGAGCTTGAGATCATCAAATAATTTGAAAGGATGTTGATTATGTTGAAAAATATGAATGTTACAATTCCCCGTTTTTTACAACGATTTTACTTTGTATCTACTTGTTTCTATCTATCTATCTATCTATCTATCTATCTATCTATCTATCTATCATTCTTACCTCTTTCTATATCTATCTATCTATCTATCTATCTATCTATCTATCTATCTATCTATCTCGCTGTCTCTTAATTTCTTTCTCTCTCTCTCTCTCTCTCTCTCTCTCTCTTTCATGCCCACTTTTCTCTTTTCATTCATTATCTGAATTGATTTTCATTCTTTCTTTCTTGACTTTCCTTTGTTATTTTTATTAGTTCTTTTATTTTTTGTCGGTTTTACTTACTTATTCGGAACCAGTGCAATATTCTTTGCGCTCTTTCTTAAGTTTTTTTCTCAATTTCTTTCAATTTTTTCCTTCTGCTGATTCTTCTTCACCCTTTCTATTAATTCTTCCCAATTTTACAACCACTCTTTCTTTCTAAAATTATATTTCGTAGACACACACACACACGCACACAGACTCAGACACATGCATATATATATATAGAGAGAGAGAGACATAGAAAAAGGACGTTATATATTATATATATATATATATATCTATATATATATATATATATATAACGTCATTTCTTTCTATGTCTCTCAATCTCTCTCTCTCTCTCTCTCTCTCTCTCTCTCTCTTACTCTGCATGTATATATATATATATATATATATATATTCCTCACCGCTTGAGATCCGGACTGGTGCCGACGTGTCTCGACCAGAAGGACCGTTATGAAGATAGTGAAGTGTCCAATTTCTAACTCGTCAAGTTATCAAAGTTACGTTCGTATCAGTTAAATAAAAGAAGATGCTAACGCCACAGGAAATCACGCCCAGTCGGGACAGCCTGCAATTACGAAAATGGCGGTGAGGTAAGTAGCTCGGTGGGTGAAGAATGTAGAATAGGCAGGTTAGTAATTGTTCATATCGAAGTATTTCTAAAATCATTTTAGGTAATTTTGTGTCACTAGGTTCATTTGAGTTTCTATTACATCTCACAATATATATATATATATATATATATATATATATATATATATATATATATATATATAATTTGTGTATTTAAGCAGCAAATGTTCTTTTAGACATTTCAGATTATATAATTTACAAACATTATACCTGAAAGATATCAGAAATGAGCTGTAACGTTGACAGATGTTATTATCATTCATTTCTCAAGGTACCCAAGTACTTTCAATCTCTTTTCGAGAACATCTTCAGGGGTGTAGTTTATGATAACGAAAAATAACCGCAAAACTGTGTTGCTGTGTTGAAGATGATCTCGAAAAGATAAAAGTCTTCGTGTTGTGAGTTAGATCTCGTGGGAAAATGAATAGAGGCATAACTTTAACATCATTAGTGATTACTCGAAACAGCTTCGTAATCACCATTAAACTCTTCCAGCTCTTTCCGAATCCTCTGCACTGTCCTCAGATTGATGCTCAGACACCCTGGAAGGTTCGTATTGGAGATTCCGGTGTGAATGCCAAGCAGTACAACATGCCGTTTCCAAAGGTGATTCTGACGAGTGTAAGTACTGAAAACATATCTGCATGGTGCGAATAGAGTCAAGGTGGTTTTGAAATAAAATAAAAACCTTCCACTGGATGTAAATTTCAACACGAGGAACACATCAAACCGTGCTTGAGATGGTAGAGCTACATTCGCATTAGAAACAATTTCATAATTTTATATTTTCAGAAAAGAGAGTAAGCCTTTTCCTCACAAGACTTTGCCAGCTTCAGCTGTCAATGATCTGTCTTGGTCCTAGTATTTGTACAATATGAAAAACTATTAAAAAGTGATGAGACTGCTAGGGTTGATACCTATTGGCTCTGCATATTCAGTTCTTTTGATTGTGCATTGAGCACTTTTTTAAGCAACCGTCTACTGATCTAACCAGTACAGTAATATTATATATATATATATATATATATATATATATATATATATGTATATATATATATTAAGAAGAACCCAGTTATTACCTGGAGTATCGCAAAATCCAAATCTTACAATGGAAATTGAGACAGATGTAATTTATGCCTTTTAGAAAAACTTGTTATCTTAAACCATTTAAATAACCCTAATTTACTTTACAAAAAAAGCGATTTAATGGCCACATAGTGCAATAGAATATATACTTACTTAAATTCTTAAACTTTGATTGATACAGATTCCTCTATACATTTGCTTCCTTCCTTCCTTCCTTCCTTCCTTCCTTCCTTCCTTCCTTCCTTCCTTCTTTCTTTCTTTCTTTCTTCCTCCCTCCCTCCCTCTTTCCTTCCTTTCTTTATTACGCAAATATTACTGTGAATAATTATGAATTACACACCTTTGATTTCGTCTCCCTGAATTTTAATATTTTTTAATTTAAAAAAGAAAATTGATATTTTTTAATTAAAAAGTTGAACCCTCGGACCCCTCCAACTATCGCCCTATCAGCCTTCTACCAATTTTTGTGAAGATGTTTGGGGCCATTATTAATACTGAAATAGTTCAGCATCTTACTGCCCATAAACTCTTCTCCGATAGGCAGTATGGCTTCCGCTTTACCAGGTCCACGGCCGACATGCTAACGACCATTACGGAGTACATGTTCCAGGCCCACAATGAGTCCGGCGAGGCTCGTGCTGTTGCTCTGGCCATCTCTAAGGCTTTTGACAGGGTTTGGCACGTTGGCCTTCTATGCAAGCTACGGGGTTACGGTATTATCGGACGATTGCATGATCTGATCCAATCTTTTTTACATAACCGCATAATGAAGGTTGTCCTGAATGGGTATGCCTCCACACCCTATTGTACAAACGCTGGTGTCACTCAGGGCTCTATCCTTATTTACATAAACGACCTTCCAGACGAGATCAAGAGCCAGGTAGGCATCTACAGCAGACGACACCACAATTTACTCCCGCATCAGAAAGAATCCCGGCGTGACTGAAAAACATAATCTCACTGTTGAACTTGAAAGGGATCTACACGCTGTGGTGAATTGGGATAAGAAGTGGCTTGTAAATTTCAATGCGTCTAAGACGAAACTGCTGTCTGTCAATCATCACGGGCAACCTCTCCTGCCTCCCATAAGCATGGATCAAGCGAGTCTCCCCGAGAGCAATACTCTGCGCCTCCTCTGCCTTACAGCCTCTTCTGATCTCAAGTGGAACCACTACATTGAGTCAATAGCAAAATCTACTGCTAGGAAGGTTGGGTCACTATATCGAGATGTTTTTCCCACCAGAAACCATCCTGCATATATACAAATCAACCATTCGTCTGTTCATGGAGTACTGCTGCCATATATGGTCAGGTGCCCCCGCTGTTCATCTCCGTGTTCTTGACAGGCTCCAAAGGAGAATCAGTAATGTGATAGGTGCTAACTTGACGCGCGACTGCAGCCACTTTCCCACCGATGAGATGTGGCTTCCCTTTGTCTGTTCTATAAATACTTCCATGGCTTCTGCTCCAACGAACTTAAATTACTGTTGCCTCAGCAACAGGTGTTTACTCGTGCAACCAGACTTGCAACTGGATCTCACCCATTCACAGTTAGATCAACCAAATGCAGACGAAAATTCTACTCCTGCAGCTTCTTTTCTCGCACTTCCCGCCTGTGGAACTCGCTTCCTTAATCTTGATTTCCTGACGGCTACAACCCCCAGGAATTTAAATGCAAGGTCAATACTCATCTCTTAACTACTTGACCCTAGTTTTTTCTACACCGCCCTGTATATCCTTTTCTTTCTCTTCACCTTTTCAACTGTCATCACAACTGTATTCCCATCCTTTTCTTGCTCCTTTCTAACTGATTCGTCCTTCTCTTCACTCTCCTCTTATCATTTTACTCTTATGTAACCCCATGCACAACAGTGGCGTTACCGTCTTGCTCGGGGTGATATGATTAAAAAAAATTTTTCATTTTAATTCAATTTTAATTTTTTTTACCTACATGTAGTCTTAGCATATTTAAATTTTATTTTGTTATGAAAAAGCAGTAACTTAACTTTATGTGTTTGAACTCCCATGAACATCGATTAAACTTAAATTAAGATCTGTTAAATTTGCCGTTTGTAATATGCACCTGATTATTGCGTAACGCATGTAACTCCAAGTCATGCCATCGATGTAGGACAATATGCATATTTATTAATATATATATATATATATATATATATATATATATATAGTTCTGTTCGTACTACATCGAACACTGTCTTATTAACACCTGAATATTATACATGTCTATACCTTCTTATGTATAGTTATTAAGTCTTGTAACTATATATATATATATATATATATAAATTAAAAAAGGATTAATTCAATGATGTTGAATGACCATTTCGATATGAAGATGCCCACGGGGAGACAGACAGACAGACAGACAAATTTTAAATGACCGTTTGCAACATTTACTTACTCGCAAATATCCTTGGAAAGTTATTAATCCGTCTCTTCCCTTCAGTTATGGATTAAATAACAGGACAGATTGGGTTCTATAGCCTTCGATGGCAACCAGTGTACCACAGAAAACAATGGCAACCTACTGCGGGATAATCTTCTGCCCAGTCAGTCATGTCTCTTTTGAGACATGATCACCCAAGCGTGTATCACGTATGACACTTAATTGACTGACTGACAAACCTTTAGATAAAAAGTTATTGATAATAAACCGAGCGTGTGTATGTCAGTATTTTTATCAAGACATTGAGTGTATATGTTCGTTTATATTATATGTTTGCGTGTGTGCGTAGTCGTGTGCGTATGAGAGGAAGAGAGGGAGAGAAAGAGACTGTGCGTGTCTTTGTGCATTCATGTATGTATTGTTGCGCGATACTATGTGCTCATGTGTCGATGTTTGTGTGATTTTGAGTACGTCTTATTGTGTGTGTGTCTATGTTAATTTTTGTTTTTTTAGTAAACCTTTGACAAAACAAATCGTGTCCTATCCGAAAGTTTGACGTCATTATGACGACACTGTGTTTAAACCCATGTCTGTCTCAAACACGGCCAGCTCTTTATTTCAACCGTGAGAAAATCATCCTTGCACTAAATGCGATGTTTTTGTTCACAGCCGATTCATTAATTTATTATCTGTTTGTTTTTTTATTTTTTATTTTTATTTTTTTATTTTAAACTCCAAGCAAACAAAGAAGGAGTTGTGTTGGCGGTGGAAGTGTGGGTGAAGCCGTGACTTCTGGTAGTGAAGTTAGTCAGATTGGTGAATTCACCTGTAGCGGTCTGTGATATCATTCCGAATTAAAATCATTAGTGGCTATCAAGCAAAATGTGTAGTCTTTAGATTGATGCAATTTTCTTTCAATACAAGAGCTTCGGTTAACAAGCCTTTCGATAACTACGAACAGACTCATTTAGCTTGAAAAAAATTTTTTACTTTATTAGGCTTTTCCGAATTTGGCTTAATGCTCCTGATAGAGGGAGGCACGGTAGAGTAATGGTTAGCTGCTCGGATAGAGAAATCGAGAACTGAGTTCGAATTCCAGTTGAGTTCTTTACATTCGTGCTAATGCCCTTGAAAAACTCGAGTTCATTTACGTACTAATACACTTGGGAAAGATATGAAGCTATCCATTTTCCGCCCCCAGATATGGGTAAAATAGAAAGACAGAGTTAGCACTATAGGCTTAGATGGCAAGTATCTAAGAGAAGAAAACTCACAATTCAGTCCACCATCTAGGTCCTACCTCTTTAGGCAAGGGCTACAAGGTAACCTCAAAAACAAATCTACCAAGTATGTCATCTCGAAGAAAGGAACTGCCATCCTACTTTGAACCCTGGCAGAAAATAATAGACCCTTCGAATTTAGTACAATTGTTCGAACGAACATAAAACTGGACCTCTCTGATGTCGGACCATTCGCCCATGGGTGTATGACCCACGGCAGTTTAGACGACATAGATGGGCAAATTTAATTAAAAAAATAGAAACAATCCATATCAGATTGAACACATGCAACAGTTGTATATTTGTTTTTCAAATGCTAAGCAATGTATAAAGAAACAGGAAAATATCATTATAAACAAAGACAAATGTGCTGAAGTTTTAGAGAATGCTAAAAAACTCCATCACATTTCCTGATCACTTTACAATATCTGGAAGACATAGGCCGATAGACGTAATACATGCTTTATAAAATAAAATAAAAATGAAAATGGGACACCTGTTTTTTCAGCTATAAAAACTTTGGTGTAATAAAAGGTTGCCGTCTTTATTCTATTGTCATTGCCATATGAAACATTGTTAACTCAAGACAGGTGTGGCTCTTCACCACTTACGGACAGTATTCACTGTAGAGAAGCTATTGCAATATTGCAATTTCAAAGTGTGTATATAAAACGCAATAAGGGAGACACGACTAGAAAGCCATGACTAGTTAGCATTTCATTGGTTGATAAATAATCAGAGAAATACGAAAACCAAAGGTTCTTCGTAAAACTAAATTACACTTAAGGTTTTAAGCTTTGCAAATAATAAAAAAGCCTGGAGAGAGTAGATAGATAGATAGATAGATAGATAGATAGATAGATAGATAGATAGATAGATAGATATGAACAGAAGGAGATAGATAGATAGATAGATAGATAGATAGATAGATAGATATGAACAGAAGGAGATAGATAGATAGATAGATAGATAGATAGATAGATAGATAGATATGAACAGAAGGAGATAGATAGATAGATAGATAGATAGATAGATAGATAGATATGAACAGAAGGAGATAGATAGATAGATAGATAGATATGAAACAGAAGGAGATAGATAGATAGATAGATAGATATGAACAGAAGGAGATAGATAGATAGATAGATAGATAGATAGATAGATAGATAGATATGAACAGAAGGAGATAGATAGATAGATAGATAGATAGATAGATAGATAGATAGATAGATAGATAGATAGATATGAACAGAAGGAGATAGATAGATAGATAGATAGATAGATAGATATGAACAGAAGGAGATAGATAGATAGATAGATAGATAGATAGATAGATAGATAGATAGATATGAACAGAAGGAGATAGATAGATAGATAGATAGATAGATAGATATGAACAGAAGGAGATAGATAGATAGATAGATAGATAGATAGATAGATAGATAGATATGAACAGAAGGAGATAGATAGATAGATAGATAGATAGATAGATAGATAGATAGATAGATATGAACAGAAGGAGATAGATAGATAGATAGATAGATAGATAGATAGATAGATAGATAGATATGAACAGAAGGAGATAGATAGATAGATAGATAGATAGATAGATAGATAGATAGATAGATAGATAGATATGAACAGAAGGAGATAGATAGATAGATAGATAGATAGATAGATAGATAGATAGATAGATAGATAGATAGATATGAACAGAAGGAGATAGATAGATAGATAGATAGATAGATAGATAGATAGATAGATAGATAGATATGAACAGAAGGAGATAGATAGATAGATAGATAGATAGATAGATAGATAGATAGATATGAACAGAAGGAGATAGATAGATAGATAGACAGATAGATAGATAGATAGATAGATAGATATGAACAGAAGGAGATAGATAGATAGATAGATAGATAGATAGATAGATAGATAGATAGAAGGAGAATAGGATAGATAGATAGATAGATAGATAGATAGATAGATATGAACAGAAGGAGATAGATAGATAGATAGATAGATAGATAGATATGAACAGAAGGAGATAGATAGATAGATCTATCTATATCTATCTATCTATCTATCTATCTATCTATCTATCTATCTATCCCACTCTTTGCTATACGAGTATATTAGGCACTGTAGTGCTTGGGGTGAAACGATTAAAAAAAATATCCTCATTCTGTTTATCAGGGCTGATGCTAACCTCCTCGTGAGAGTGACTCGTTGTGACTTCTCGATCTACCGTTCTCGCCTGACATGAAGTTAAAAGACTTGCTAGGTTAGCTGCTAAGAAATTTGGTTCAATGTCACTAGACAATTTCTATCTCCAGAATATATCTTACATATCTATAAGTTTAAAATTAGTCCATGCTTGGATTATTGCTCCTACTATATATTTAGTAATTCTTGATGAAATCCAAAAAAATTTCCGTAAAAATATTTACTGCTTCGGCTCCAGTCACTTTCTTACCGCCGTAACGTAGTTTCTATAATACTTTTACGGTAATTGTTCTGAGAAACTTTCCTCTTGGGAATTGATCAAGTCTGGGAGATCATTTATGAAGATCAGAAAGAGCGTCGGGCCTGGATAGAGCCCTGGGGGGCACCAGCGTTCGTGGATGTCTATGGCCTTTATCAGCAGCAGGGACGTTGTCAATCACCTCAATCGTAACGTCATCTTGAGCGACAAACTATAGATTTCTCTTCTGTTGTCTTATCAGTCAATACGCGCATAATCAGCGTCTGATAATAAATACGTCACGTGAACGATGAACAAATCCACCTAGCTATGACTTTTCTGGTAAAGTTTTATTTTTATTTTATTATTATTTTTAAGTTGTTTTTCACAGATGGATTAATGAAGATCATTGATAAAGGCAAGGCCAGTGATGCTCATTAAATCAATGTAGCCATCACACAATGTCGGAAGATAGGGTAAGGCCGAGAAGGCGCAGTATATCTAAACTTATTTATAAATGGAACTTTGTCTGTGTGTGTGTGTGTGTGTGTGTGTGTGTGTGTGTGTGTGTGTGTGTGTGTCTGTGTGTGTCCGTTACCTATTGACTCCGAAACGGCTGAACCGATTTTCTTGAAAATTTACACAGTTGTACTATAAGCGTCTGCGAGTGTTCTTAGATAGGTTTTGTGTCGAGGTACCCCAGATAAATATCGAAAATCGATAATCGAACAAATCAGGTTATAGAAGTAGTGGTCTGATTTTAATCAAATTTGATACACTCATAGACAAAGACATAAGAAACGATATTCAGAAGTCTCAAGGTTACTATTCTTGCAAAAGTGCAGAAAATCGATAATATATATATATATATATATATATATATATATATATATCAAGATGTTTATGTGTGTGTGTGTCTGTTTATCTGTCTGTATGTCTGTATTTTTTCATCACTTTTATTTCAGTTTTTGCTTCGGGTTTGGCTCTAAGTAGGTATAATTGTATTTCTTAGTCTCAGCCATGATACCATTTACTCAGAGGACTTATTAAGCCTTCAAAATTCAGTTTTCGACCAAAAAAACCTATTTGATATCGATACCAGGAAATCAAAATTTGACTTACATCCATTCATTTTTCTTTCAGTCTACGGTTTCGTTTTAACTGGAAACAACTATTGCTTTTTAGTCTTTCGTGCCAACGTCCGAAGAGTCTGAGCTCTAGGATCATGGATTAGTTTTAAAGCTTTCATTACACCTGAGCAACGCCGGGCTATACTGCTAGTAATTAGATAATTCTAATACTATGTTGATATTAATAAAGTCTAGATGACGTACATAAAAAAAACACATCGGAATAATTACCGTGAAACTATTTATATGAAAAAGCACAGCGATGCAACGTTATGTGGATGGGAAATTGGCTGAAAATGAGATGCAAGATGAGAACCAATAATATTGCTGCTTTTCTTTGGATTTTTAAAAAATATATAGCAATAGCATTCGACCATATGTGGCAGCAATAATCTAAGCATGGAACCGTCTAAGATTGGTACTTATAGATATGTAAGATTCTGGAAAAAAAATTGTCTAGCACAAGTCAGAGAACCAAGTTTCTTAGAAGCAATGGATTCACAACATAATATTTTCATTTCATGTCAGCCAAGAATGTTAGCCCGAGAAGTAAATTAAAGCCTCTAAGAAACGGGAAGTGTTACTAAGTGTGAAAGAATCTAAGAAACAGAAACGCATTTCTTTTACATTGTGAGGAGCATGGAACCGTCTCTTAATTGCTGTTTTTCCCATGTCCACCATGATCCGGAGCACCTGTTAGGGTCCCAGCTATGGGCAAATAATTAACCCCCAAACTGGGGTCAAAACACTATGTAAGTATAAAAATAGACTTTTATAGAAATATATGCATATAAATAGACATTTATAGAAAATATTACCAACAATTCATTTTTGGAGAAAACAAAATATTACCACGTTTTTTGAAAAAAAAAAATAATTGCCATAATACATTTTTGAAGGAAAAAAATATTATCAGCAATATATTTATAAATAAAAAAAACTAGAAGACATCTTCAGTTTTCTAAAATAATAAAAAAATAAAAAGAATTTATCAAAATGTGACTAAATTAACCTTTTGATTATAAATTTTAAAAAAAATCATCCATTACTCCTAAAGATGTGTATGGCAACATTTTTGCTGTTTCCGTAACAAACTGCTTTTTATGGGGCAGGGTTGTTAGTCCGGCGCCCAACACCCAAACCTGGAGGAAGTTGATTTCTAAGCGTAGCTTAGACGCGTCGCACGGCCGAAAGTAAATGGCACCAAGTGAGGATCGAACACACTAGTCAATTGTAATGATTCAAGCGAGACACGGTTGCTAACCATTACACTACCGCTAGGTGGCTCTTCTCACTATAACCGAACATTTAAAAAATACCTTAAAACCTCACCTTTTTGGCATAAAATAACCCACAGAGATTGATATGCTGTTAAACAAAACTCAAACTCAAACCCCTTTGCCTTTAAAAAAAAGTTTAAGGTCATCTACTTCGTTGCAGATGAAACGACCTTTGCTCTTTGCCTTCTTTGGAGCAAGTAAGGATGGGTGTTTCCACTGCAGGGTTCCTATTTCTGTCATAAGCGCAAAGTAATGAACCCAACAGACATCTTGGGTTTCGAAGCGCTGTTGGGTCTTCTTTCAGGCAGGAAATACGACTTTCTCTTCGCTCAGTCACCTGCTGATGTAAGAGTATGCCAGGCTTTATATAAGAATAGTGAAGCACAGTCTGTTACTTTGGAATTCTAGAAAATGTTTTACATCTTTTTACATCTACATCATATCGCTTTTTTTACAAGTTCTTCTTCTTCTATGTGCCCTGTCCTCCTGTCATAATGTAGGTGATCATGGCTTTCCACATCTCCCTATCCCTGGTGGCTCTAAGCACGCCTTCTCTTGTTACACCATGCAACACTCGTTCCGCTATCCATCTGATCAGGTCCATCAAAAACGTTAACCGCTGCTTCCCTTTTTTCCCCTTTATCTGGCCTGTTAGTGTCAAGTTCTCCAAGCCCTCTTTCATCATTGATTGTCCCAGGAATTTCAGTTGTCTCTTCCTGATGCTCAATATTAATTTCTTTTCGTCTTCATCCTTTCCAAAATCTCACATGCTCAGTCCATGATATCAGCAGCATCTTTCTGTAGAACCACATTTCAGTTGCTTCAAGTTTTTCCTTCATCTTCGAAGATATTGTCCAACATTCACTTCCATATTGAAGAACCGACATCACATAGCAATCCAGTACTCCCCTCTTTGTTTCTAGAGAAATTGTCCTGTTTCTTAATACTTTACTCAACTTCTGGAATTCTTCCTTCGCCATGCCAATTCGCTTTCGGATCTCTTTATCGTACTTTCCGTCTTCTGTTAGAACACTTCCTAGGTATTTTAATTTTTGTACCTGTCTGATTTTAGAGTCCCTCACCTGTAATTGGCATTTTGGGCTGCCCTTTTTGCTGATGACCATGCATTCGGTTTTCTTGCAGTTTATTTGTAGTCTTTTCTTGTCCCTGTCTTCAACTACCTTCTGTAGGAGGTCTTGTAGTTTTCTTTCTGTGTCTGCTATCAGCACTGTATTATCTGCGTACCTTATATTGTTTAACTTGTGGCCTCCGTTGACGAATCCTGGCATAAATTCTAGGGTTCTCAGAATAGTCTCGCTGTATAAGTTGAATAGATCCGATAAAAAGGAAAGTAGTTTCATCTGCAAGGAATTAAATGACTTTAGCCATTTTTGAAATGCAAAAGAAATGCGTTTGTTGAATATCTTCAAACGGGTCACACGGCCAATGAAGAGTTACTATGCCAACTTGTTGAGACAGAAGTGCTATGAAAACTAAATGGCCAGGAAAACTGACGAAAGGAGTGTTATTTTTATTTATAGTTAATGGTTTCAATGGCTGCCGAGCGTGACTGTGGCTTTGATCGCTTTTTTTATCTTTTATAATCTGGATCCTATCTGACTATCATCTGTCCCCCAACATGAAAAAATAATCTTGGCTGGGAACCAGTATCACAGTGATAATGACGCTATGTCTGCTGTTGATCGCTTATATGACCAACGGGGTCAAATCTTCCTAACCAATGGGAAACAAGCACTGAACCACCAATGGAAAAACTGTATGGACTGTAGGGGGACTATGTTGAAATTTAAATCTTATTCGGTCACATTCCACGAGAGTATCTTGGTCAGCCTATGGACTATTCATCTGATCCTCGTACATAGAAATTCAGTATTCGTTTCTGACGGGACATTTTCTTATATATTCCTACTGGGTTCGTTATTCAAATTTTTCGCTTCTTCTATTTAATTTTTCTGAGGCCGCTTGAGTTTGACAACTCAAAAGAGCACCTAATATAGTGGGACGTTTCTGCAGCAGACAACTAGTAGTTCCTGTGACAATTTCATGATTTTTTGCAATTTGAATATTTCTGATCTATCATGATATTTAGTGACCGAATATATCTCTTTGCGAGTTCTACGACTACAAAATACGCGAGGAAATCATTGCTAGATTTTTGAGCTTAATAAACTCATGGCTTCTACTCCGACGAACTGAAAGACTTACCTACATTTACGACTGTTTGTATCAAAAGACTTACCCACACTTACCACTGTTTGCACCAAAACACTTACCCACACTTACCATTGTTGGTACCAAAAGACTTACCCATATTTACCACTGTTGGCAGCAAAAGACATACCCATACTTACAACTGTTTGCACCAAAAGACTTACCCACACTTAACACTGTTTGCACCAAAAGACTTACCCACGCTTGCCACTGTTTGCACCAAAAGGCTTACCCACGCTTGCCACTGTTTGCACCAAAAGGCTTACCCACACTTACCACTGTTGGCAGCAAAAGACTCACCCACACTTACCACTGCTGGCAGCAATAGACTAACCCATGCTTATCACTGTTTGCCCCAAAAGACTTACCCACACTTACCACTATTCGCACCAAATGCTAGAGAGCGTAAACTATCTGCCATGAAAATCCACGTTCAAAATACTGGCTTCTAATTTGCCGTTGAACACTTGTCACCGTTTGCGCCAAAATATTTACCCACACTTACAACTAATGGCGCCAAAAGACTTGCCTACACTTACCACTGCTTGTACCAAAAGACTTACCCACGCTTACCACTAATAGCATCAAAATACTTACCCACACTTAACACTGTTTGCACCAAAAGACCTACACACACTTACCACTGTTGGCAGCAAAAGACATACCCATACTTACAACTGTTTGCAGCAAAAGACATACCCATACTTACAACTGTTTGCAGCAAAAGACATACCCATACTTACAACTGTTTGCACCAAAAGACTTACCCACACTTAACACTGTTTGCACCAAAAGACTTACCCACACTTACCACTGATTGCATCAAAAGGCTTACCCACACTTACCACTAATGGCACCAAAAGACGTGCCTACACTTTGTACTGTTGGCACCAAAAGACATACCTACACTTACCACTGTTTGCACCAAAAGACTTACTCACACTTACAACTGTTTGCCCCAAAATACTTACCCACACTTTTAACTGTTGGCAGCAAAAGGCTTACCCATATTTACAACTGTTTGCACCAAAAGACTTACCCACACTTAACACTGTTGGTACCAAAAAACGTACCCAGACTTACCACTATTTGCAGCAAAAGTCAAAGAGCGTAAACTATCTGCCATGAAAATTAGCGTTCAAAATCCTGGCTTCTAACTTGTCGTTGAACATTGAGCACTGACGGTAGAAGGAAAAAAATAAACTGTTTTACTCACAAAAAAAAACAAAACCTGAACTTTTACTTAATATAGATCTTGCTATATGGCAATAAATGCTGGACGATCTCCTCAAAGATGAAAAAGAGACTTGATTCAATAGAAATGTGGCTCTACAGAAGCATGCTGAGAATACCATCTACCGAATAAGTGATTTACAAGGAAGATTTTGAAAAAGTGTAAATATAATTGAAAATTATACTTAACATCAGGAAGCGACGGTTGATATTTCTACGGCACGAATTGAGGAAAGAAGGTTTGGAAGATTTTATATACACGACAAATTGAAGTTACATAGTATAGGAGAAAACAACGCATGACCCACCTAAATAACATGAGTAAGTGGATGGTTGAGAAAGGTGTACAAAAGAACAAACAGATAAATTCATTAAGAGTAAAAAGACAGGAAAATGTGGAGAGCCATAATTGCCAAACTTCTGAAGAGACAGAAAAGGAGGTGCCTGCTGAATAGGAAATCCTTTCTTACCCTGGAAATCAGCACTCAAAAAATTCTGACTTTTGACTGCACTGGTTGCTATCTTCTTTTATAAACTTCGTTGAATACAGATAAAGGACAAACAAGAGTGGAAAATTCTGGTTTTGACTAGACTTAAACGCTGACCATTGACGTCAAGAAAATATACATTGTAATCTAAAAAAGATGATCATCTGTTTTATGTTATTTTCCAGGTTGATGAAAAAAAAAAACAATCTATATACAGGGTAATTAAAAAATTAATTTCTCATTTTAAAATACCTAGAATTCAGTTACTGACTATAACTTTTTACAAGAAATGAGTATGAAAGGAAAGCGTTTAGCATGAGATTTGCTTTCAAATTCGGTATGAACACCAGACTTTGATACCAGCTTCTCCAGTCAGCCAGGAATCTCGTCAAATGATTTACACCAGGAACTGCGTATAAGCATGAAGACTGTCGCCCATGGATTTTGAGTTCAACGTCCACTCTCATATATACATTCGGTCTATCACTGATATTGAGTACTTTAATCCGCAAATATAGCATGCCTTAAAGCTATTATATATTCATATATATTAGTTATCCACATACAAGCCCGCTTCGATGTATCACCGCTCATCAGTGTGGCCAGACATATCCACTTGCTTCTGGCCGGGATCGAAACTCGACCGATTTGGTGTCAGTCGGAGTCTCTACTCCCTAAGCCAATTTTAACGTCTTATATATAAGCAGTGTATACAGACGCCCGTCATCGAGAGAACTCAATTCATTTCTGAAGAGTCACGCATATATATATATATATATATATATATATATATATATATAAACGAGTTATTTCGCTACCTTGGTTTTCACCACGAGTGGTTTCTTCAGGCAATTTTTAATAACTATATATATATATATATATATATATATATATATATATATATATATGTATATATATAATCTAAAACAAAATGATGGTCACCTTCTTTTAAAGATTTCTTCAGTACGGCATAAATTCAAACAGATAGTGTGGGGTTAGGTAGATTCTGTTGCATCTATCTATTACATAGGAAGTTCCTGCCAGCTTACCTAAAAAATTTGCATTTGAAATATTGGCTATTACCTTGGACACCAACCTCAGGCCTCGATAGAGAGATAGGCAACTGTCTCAGCAACGAGGCAAACCCCAGAGTACCTGTATTTATATTCAGAACCAGCCTCAGCCGACACACTGGCGCCATAAAGTCAGTTTCTTAATTAGAAAAAAAACTCAGAAACAGTTGCATGCGAACAAGCAGGTAGACATGGAGCCAGGCAAGCAGGCTTTCAGTAAATGCTTACACAGGAAGTTGCATCTAAATCTTAATGCATTGTCTGGAAAGCCTGGCGCCAGGCAATTTCCAAGAGAGACGAGAGAAATGTGCGACTGGAAGCAGAAGCTAGAAGGCATTTTATCGAGTTACTACAATAGAGAAGTTGACTACGTTTTATTTTTTTTTTATGTCAGAACAAATGATGACGATATGTTGAGAAAAGCTAAAGCATCGACAAAAGAGCATGAGAAAATAAGTACATTTTTTGATCGGTATCACCCCTTCACTTAAGTGGCATACGTGGTACATGCTTGGGCGATCATGTCTGGAAAGATACATGACTGACTGGGCAGAACATTATTCCCCCAGTAGGCTGCTATTACTTTCTGCGGTAGACTGGTTGCTAGCCAAGGCTATAAAACACAAACTATCCTGTTATTTAACCCATAACATATTCTGAGAACACTGGAAAACAGTCAGTCAGTCAGGTGCCATACGTGACACACATTTTGAACGATCATGTCTCGAAAGAGATATGACTGACTGTGCAGAAGAATATCTCATAGTATGTTGCCATTGCTTTCTATGGTAGACTGGTTGCCAGGCAAGGCTATAGAACCCAAACTATTCTGTTATTTAACCCATAACTGGGTACTTACGCGTAAGTGAATGCAAGGAATGTAACTAACGGAAATTGAGACATCAGTTACCATAAACTTTTTCATGTCAACCCTTCTCCACGATTAGCCTGGCTGTCGTGCATTTGTATCGTGTCACCATCTCGAACAAATGTGCCAGCCAAGGTTGAAGATCTTTTATAAGGATTCCCAACGATTCCATCTATTTAATTTAATTTGCAAAACTTTGGTTAAACCGTGGTGTGGATTTCAGTTGCTGGGATCGTCTCTCCACATCCACATTATCAAGAAGGCAGCTTCTTAACTGATCGAACATGGGATATTCGAAATCCGACACAGTCAGGACGCAGACGCTCTTATTATTCGGTCATTCGACCATACATTGACGAAAATCAATTAAGTTCACTTTACGTGTATTCCTTTAGCTTACAGTAATATCACGTTGAATACACCGGTTCTCGCTCGATCACCGAAGTTAAGCAACTGGTCAGTACTTATGATGGGTGACCGCTTGGGAATACCAGGTGCTGTAAGCAGTTAGAGACGGGTGTGCGTCGTGGTGTAGTAGATGTCGGCTCGGGAAGAGAAATCGGTGAGCCGAGTTCGAATTCCAGTTGAATGCCCTGCATTAACTTGCGCGCTTGTACCCTTGTGAAAGGTATTAATCCGTACCTTCCCTCCAGTTATGGATTAAATAACAGGGTTGGACTTGGGACCCTGTTCTTAAACAAATCCCAATGAAACTTCTTCCATCGGGGAGGAAGCCGGCTCAACCCGACTAGGTCGAATGCGGCTTGCATATACGTATTCCTTTGGAAATTACATCCCACCTGTACTTTTCCCAGCAGCTAGTGAACTTGATAAAGTCTTTCTACATTGGTATCCTTGTGGTTGACAGGAGAGAGAAGATAAATGAATAACTGGGGAAACAAATTTATCATGAATATACATCTATCCAAGCACATGCAATTAAAGCTGTTACACCGATCGTCCACCTTGAGTGGATCTCAGGCCTTGTTAGTATTAAGTCTAAGGAAGTTGCATTTCATTTTTGATTGCCCACTTATGAAAATCAACAATACCAAACATAGCTCTCTTTTTCCCTGTTTTCACTCTCTCTCTCTCTCTCTGTGAAACAGTTTCTCTCTCTTTTTCTCTCTCTATCAATCTCTCTCTCTTTCTCTTTCTCTCTCACTGCCATTTTCTCTTTGTATAAAATCTTTGTTGGTTCTATTTGTCTCTCTTCCTCTGTGAAATCTTTCCTCTGTTGGTTATGTATCTCTCTCTCTCTCTCTCTGATTTCTTTTCTCTGTTGATTGTCTCTCTCTCTCTCTCTCTCTCTCTCTCTCTCTGGACGTGGTGTAATAGTTAGCAAGCTTGTCTTCCTAGAATCATTAGTTGAGTAGTGAGTTTGATCCTCACTAGGTGCCCCGTGCTTTCGGCCTTGTGCCCCATCTAAGCTGCATCTCTGTCTTTCTCTCTCTGATTAAAATCTTTTATCTGATCTCTCTCTCTCTCTCTCTCTCTCTCTCTCTCTCTGTGAAAACCATTCTGTGTTGGTTCTCTGTTTTTTACTCTGTTTAAAATATTTTCTATGTGATTTTCTCTCTCTCTTTGAAATAATTTCTCTGTTGGCTCTCTCTCTCTCTCTCTCTCTCTCTCTCTCTCTCTGTGAAATATTTCTTTAGTTGGTTCTGTCGTCAAATAATTCCTCTGTTGATTCTCATCCCATCTCTCTGTGTGAATGTGAATTTTTTTCTTTATTTGCATTATTTGGACTATTGTCCTTATCTTTGTTGGTATTTGTACGACGTTTTAGCCGTTGTACGCTTCAGCCTTCTTCAAGTGCTAGGGATTCCGAACCGAACCCTATATTACAATCACTGGGGCATATCATTCTCATTCCTATGCGTGAAGCCTCTTTTCGTAGTCATGAGTTATTTCCCTCTAACCCTATCAGTTACTTGTTCACCACTGCTGTAGCCGGGAATTGAACTCACAACTCTTTTGAGTCAAGTCACTGGAACTAACCATGGCTATGTATTCCTAAGAGAGCGTACAACTGCCGAAACGTCGTACCAGTGGCAACATAGATAAGCACAATAGTTTGAATAATGTAAATAAAGTAAATACTATCTCATCTCAGAAATATAGATAAATCTTTTCTCTGCCAGTTCTCTTTCTCTCTCTCCCTTTCTCTCTTTGTTTTCACTCTTTTATCTGTTAGTCCTTTATCTCTCTGTCTGTCTATCTTTCTCTCTCTTTCACTCTCTTTCTTTCTTTAAAAAGTTTTCTTTCTCAATATCCAACTCACTTATTTGTCTCTCTCTTTGAAAATTACTTCTCTCTCTCTCTCTCTCTCTTTGGAAAATCTCCCTGTTAATATCTGTTTCACTTTTCTCACACTCTATGAAATGATTTCTCGCTTAATATCCGACACATCTCCCTCGCTCTCATTTCATTGCTTCACACACACACACACACACACACACACACACACACACACACACACACACACACACACACACACACTATTTCTCTCTCTCTTTCTTTATTTAAAAAGTTTTCTTTCTCAATATCCAACTCACTTATTTATCTCCCTCTTTGAAAATTATTCTCTCTCTCTCTCTCTCTCTCTCTCTTTGAAAAATCTCCTTGTTAATATCTGTTTCACTTTTCTCACTCTCTGAAATGATTTCTTCGACACGTTTTTCTATCTCCCTTTCTCTCATTTCATTGCTTCACACACACACACACACACACACTATCTCTGGCTCTCTCTCTTTCTTTATTTAAAAAGTTTTCTTTCTCAATATCCAACTCACTTATTTATCTCCCTCTTTGAAAATTATTCTCTCTCTCTCTCTCTCTCTCTCTCTCTCTCTCTCTCTCTCTCTTTGAAAAATCTCCTTGTTAATATGTTTCACTTTTCTCACTCTCTGAAATGATTTCTCCGACACGTTTTTCTATCTCCCTCTCTCTAATTTCATTGCTTCACACACACTCTCTCTCTCTCTCTCTCTCTCTCACACACACACACACACACAATGAAAAAGGAAGTTGATAAAATGAAATGTATTACAAAATTAGGCTCGCCGTTTACAAAAAGGCGATTTACTTTTAAACTCCATGTGTTTGCATCAATTGAAAAAATGCATTAGAACTAGGAAACATATTATAAACAAGTAAAGAAAAAGAATGAGTTGAGAAACATTTTTTTCATATATTTGTAAACATGTGATATGATATTAAGACTCTAAGAGGAAATGCCAGATATTTGAAACCGACCTATCTACTAATTCACATACTTGTATATCTATTCAAGTTTAACTTCCTATATATATATATATATATATATATATATATATATAATCATTACAAATTATATTTTAGAACATGTACAAATTTTTTATATATCCACTACAAATCGTACATTTGTTCCGACATTGAAACTACAATGTCTCATCAGGCGGTATGGATAGGAATGGAAAGCCTCTTTTCTTATATTTGGTCAATTGTGCGTGGGATGTTGGTGGGGGTTAGTGATAACGGAATAAGTCTTGTGAATTGTCCGTTTGAACTTTGAAGAAAGTGGTGTGGGTAGTGAATATAGTTGATTAATCCAACACACAACTCACCAAATATAAGAAAAAAGGCTTTCCATTCCTATCCACACCGCCTGATGAGACACTGTAGTTTCAATGTCGAAACAAATGTACGATTTGTAGTGGATATATAACAAATGTGTACATGTTCTAAAATATAATTTATAATAAATATTCACAGTTCTATATATTAAATATCGAGCACTGTTTTAAATTAATATTTTGGATGTTGTAAAAAAAAATTTTTTCTTCGTTCCTTATTCATTCGGATATATATATATATATATATATATATAATCGTTTCAGCCCAAGCAAGGCAGGATTGCAACTGGTGCGCAGTAGATTTCTGAGAGAAATAAAGTACAGGGTTAACTGAAGAAAGAATAGGATTTAGGTAGGTGCATGGGATTAACGAGGTCGATGGGATTTATTGGGTGGAAGATGGCAATTGAGGTTGCATTTGAACTAATGGAAATTGTAACTATCAAGGAAGCAACTATACAGACAGAAGTTCCACAGACAGGATGCGCGAGAAAAGAATCTGTTAAAGTAGAAGTGGAAGTTACATTGACTATTTTGACAGTAAAAGAGTGTGACCTTGATGCCAACCTAGTAGCGCGTGTAAATTCATGTGGCCGGGGCACGAGGTAGAGGCAGCTGTTTCTCGAATAAACGACGAAGTTAAGCAAAATCGAGCCTGCTCATGACATAGATAAGTGACCACCTGGGAATACAAGGTGCTGTAAGCTTGGATATGGTGGGAGTGTAATGGATAGAGGAGATCGGAGAGTCGAATATCAATTCCCTTCAGGTACGTTATCTTGTTATCGTGTTCTCTTTCTATCTATCTATCTATCTATCTATCTATCTATCTATCTATCTATCTATCTATCTATCTATCTATCTATCTATCTATGCATGCATGCATGCGCGTCGTGGTGCAATGGATATCGGCTCAGAAAAAGAAATTGGAGATCCGAGTTCGAATTCCTGTTGAATTCGTTGCATTCATTTACCCTTGGGAAAGGTATGAATCCATCTTTTCTCCCTCCAGGTATGGGCTGAATAGCAGAACAGATTGGGTTCTATAGCTTTGGTTGGCAAAAGTCGTACTGCGAGAAAATCTCCTGCCTAGTCAGTCATGATTCTAGTTACGACATGATCACCCAAGCGTGTATCACGTATGACAGTTAACTGACTTACTGATCTATTTATCTATCTACGGTTCTCGTCAAGTCGACGGAGTAAAAACAACGTCGAACCTTCACAATATATAGAGGGGTGATCGTTCGTGAATACCAGATGCTGTAAGCTTGGATATGTGGGTGTTTTTAATGGATAACACACACACCGAAAAACATACAGAAACACTCATACATACACACACATACACAACCCACATACATATACACACACACCATGGAAAACACACACACACCGAAAAACATACAGAAACACGCATACATACACACACAGATACACAACCCACATACATATACGCACACACCAAACTCAAAGACAAATCCAAAACATACAAACGAAATGAATAAAAAACACCCACACACACAAACACATACACACACACACACACACATATATATATATGTATATACACACACACACATATATATATATATATATATATATATATATATATATATATTCTGTTAAATATAAGAGACTATGAATGTCTGTTCTGTTTAATCATGAGCTGTTCTAAACATTGTATTTTGGCTTTAAATTCAGGTGAAAATAAAGACAAAAATTCTCCAACATTTGGATAATTTTTTATCAAGTTGTTATTTGCGGATGTGCGTTGTGGTACAGTGGATATCGGCACGGAACGAGAAACCGGGGAGCCGAGTTCGAATTCCAGTTGAATCCATTGTATTCACTTACGCGCAAATACCCTTAGGAAAGGTATTAATCCGTCTCTTCCTTCCAGTTATGGGTTAAATAGCAGGCCAGATTGGGTTCTATAGCCTTGGTCGGCAACCAGTCTACCGCAGATAGCAATGGCAACCTAATGGCAATGGCAACCTAACTGCCCATTCAGTCATGTCTCTTTCGAGACATGATCGCCCAAGCGTGTATCACGTATGGCACTTAACTGACTGTTATTTGTCAATTTTTTATTATTTTCTCTTTGTTTTTACCTGAAATTAAAGCCAAAATACGATGTATAGAATGGCTCATGATTAAACATAATAGACATTCACTGTCTCTTATGTTTAACAGTATATGTTTAGAAAATTATTTGCTGCCTCGATACACTATATATATATATATATATATATAAAGTATGAAAAATGTTATAAAGAAATTGTGTCAGATTTTTGTAATCATTCTATCTATCTATCTATCTATCTATCTCACTCCATTCATCAGAGTGATATATCAGTCTATTCATTATCTATCTATCTATCTAGGTATCTATTTATCTATCTGCACACACACACACACACACACTCACACACACACATATATATATATATATTTATATATATATATATATATATATATATAGATGACGACCGCCATCTTAAGTATGAAAAATGTTATAAAGAAATAAATGATGTCAGATTTTTGTAATCTATCTATTTTTCTATCTTAATCTCTTCACTATCTATCTATCTATCTATCTATCTATCTATCTATCTATCTATCTATCTATCAGCGATAATGCTGATGACGATAACCGCCATCTAATTGTCGAGGATAGCCATCGAATGATAAGATTATAAGACTTTTCTGCGCTTTGAATGAATATGGCTCTTTAAGTCGGGCAGAATTTTAAAACTCCTGACCCAAAGTTGGCAGACATAAAACGCATACATCATGTTGCCATTGATTTGATATTTTGTGAAATGCTTGCGTGTCTTTTCAATCCACTAACTGACTTGCACATTTTCCCTCAAAAGTGACATGAATAGTTGCTATTTAATGCCATTTCGTAGTTGGTCGGTGCCCAGGTACGATGACTTTGCATATAACACAATTTTCTTGCTTTACTCAAGCAAAGCTCACCACAAGCTTCATAAGTGAAGTCATTCCTGCCGCATATATCAAAACCTTTCAGGACATTTTTTTTCAACTTTTCTTTTGTATTCCGAGAACACTGGAAAACAGTCAGTCAGTCAGGTGCCATACGTGACACACAACTTGGACGATCATGTCTCGAAAGAGACATGACAGACTGGGCAGAAGATTATCCCGTAGTAGGTTGCCACTGCTTTTACGGTAAACTGATTGCCAGGCAAGGCTATAGAACCCAAACTGTCCTGTTATTTAACCCATAACTGGGTACTTACGCGTAAGTGAATGCAAGGAATGGAACTAACGGGAATTGAGACCTTCAGTTACCATAAGCTTTTTCATGTCAACCTTTCTCCACGATTAGCCTGGCTGTCGTGCATTTGTATCGTGTCACCATCTCAAACAAATGTGCCAGCCAAGGTTGAAGATCTTCTATAAGGATTCCCAACGATTCCATCTATTTAATTTAATTTGCAAAGCTTTGGTTAAACCGTGGTGTGGATTTCAGTTGTTGGGATCGTCTCTCCACAAAGAGACGGATTAATACCTTTCCCAATGGTATGTGTGCGAAAGTGAATGCAAGGAATTCAACTAAAATTCGAACTCGGATCTCCGATTCGTCCATATCCACTGCACTGCAACGTACAACCTTTTCATAATTAACCGTTTTCCGTCAAATGGTACGCTCATTTGCACGGGTGTCCCAGTTAGATGGACTAATATTTACCAGGCGCAGTGGTTCCTTCAGGTTATTCTTCTAATGTTTATTTCGGTTCTGGGCTTGTTTTTTTTTGTTTTTTTCGTTAGCAATCTCTCCAAGCAAAAGCTTCTTCTGAATCTAATTGTCGCATATCCGAACAATATTGCCACTTTAAGGCGACGTATATTTAGGTATTGTTTCACGCAGTGACTTTGCTCAAGCACTTCTATGTCGCTATCAATGAACTCACAAGCTGATTCAAGGATTCGACGCAAGCGTCTTTGATAAAAGTGCTGAAGCCGCTTCAAGAAATTTCGACAGGAAGTGTTTTAACAGGAGATGGAAAGTGCGACACGGAGATCCGAAGGCGAATTGGCATGGCAAAGGACGCGTTCCAGAAGATGAGCAAAATACTAACACACAGGAAAATCTCAATAGAAACGAAGAAAAGAGTGCTAGACTGCTACGGGATGTCAGTTCTTCAATACGGCAGTGAATGCTGGACAATATCATCGAAAATGAGGACAAAACTGGAAGCGGCCGAAATGTGGTTCTACAGAAGGATGCTGCGGATATCGTGGACTGAGCATACAAGCAACGACGAAGTGTTAGAAAGAATGGCAACAAAAGGAAATTGATGCTGAGCATCAGGAAGAGACAATTGAAGTTTCTGGGACATGCAATGAGGAAGGAGAGCCTGGAGAACCTGATACTGACTGGACAGATAGAAGGAAGGAGAGACAGAGGAAGGCAGCGGATAACATATTTGCAGGGTCTGATCAGGTGGATGACGGAACGGGGGTTGCCAGGAGCAACAGGAACAAACATACTAAGAGCCACAAGGGATAGGGAGACGTGGAGATCCATGATCGCCTACATCCTGAAGGGACAGGGCACATAGAAGAAGAAGAACCCATGTTTTGCATGCATACGTTAACGATATTAAGACACGGGCTTAATGTACATCGGGCTTAGTCTTTAGAAACACGATACTGTCTCCATAGTTACTATTCCAACTTACCAAATTAGTAGCCTTTAGAAGCATATTCTGAATAAGATTATAAAAAGGTTAACAAAATTATCAACCACGCCTATACGATTACTATATGTGTGCGCGTGTGTGTGTCTAAGAGAGAGAGAGAGAGAGTGTGTGAGAGAGAGAGAGAGAGAAAGAATGTGTATCGATTTTAGAATGTATATGCATATATGCCTATAAATGTTTGCTTAGAAGTCTGTTTCGCTGCATCACGGCGCATCAGTGTGCCTAGACATCCACTTGCTTCTTGTCCGGATCGAAACTCGACTGATTCGGCGTCAGTCGGAGTCGCTAACTCCTAAGCCATCAGAGAAAGGAAATTTTAGCGTGTTGTATATAAGCGATGCCACGCGCAAATACCTTTGGGAAAGGTATTAATCCGTCTCTTCCCTCCAGTTATGGGTTAAATAATAGGACAGATTGGGTTCTATAGCCTTGGTCGACAACCATTCTACCGCAGAAAGCGATGGCAACCTACTACGGGATAATCTTCTGCTCAGTCAGACATGATCGCCCAAGCGTGTATCGCGCATGGCACTTAACTGACTGACTGATACACGCGCCAGTCACCGAAAAAACTCAATTCATTACTGAATCTCGGGTGCTCTGACCAGTAAATGTTATACACAGTGTTTAAAATAACACGTAGCGTCTTTTTCATACACAGGTATCTAGAGGAAGTAAAGAATAAAGTAATATATATATATATATATATATATATATATATCAGTTTCAGTGTCGAAACAAAATGTACACCTTGTAGTAGATGATAGTTTGTACATTTTCTAAACTATAATTTACAATAAATATTCATAGCTGTTTTATCTTGACCAATGTTTTAAATTAATGTTTTGAACGTTGTTAATATTTTTTCGTTCTTTATTCGCTTAAATATATATATATATATATATATATATATATATATATATATGCATTACTTCAAACCTTATTAACAATTGAATAAAGAATTTATTTATTTGGAAGACTGTGTAAAGCCCAAACTGCTGACAGAGGAATACTGATAAATATTTAAGGCAAGCACCAATCAATTAAGTGCTATACGTGGTAGACGCTTTGGCGATCATGTCTCGAAAGAGACATGTCTGACTGGGCAGAGGATTATCACGCAGTAGGTTGCCATTACATTTTGCGGTAGACTGGTTGTCAGCCAAGGCGAAGAACTCAATCTGCCATGCCATTTAACTCATAGCTGATTTAACTCATAGAAAACAGATCCCCCACTTTATGCCCAACAGAAGCTTTAATTGTTTCCAGCTATTATGTTCAGTCAGTCAGTTAAGTACCATACGTGTTACACGCTTGGGCAATCATGTCTCGAAAGAGACATGACAGATTGGGCAGAACATTATCACGCAGTAGGTTGCCATTACATTTTGCTGTAGACTGGTTGTCAGCCAAGGCGAAGAACTCAATCTGCCATGCCATTTAACTCATAGCTGATTTAACTCATAGAAAACAGATCCCCCACTTTATGCCCAATAGAAGCTTTAATTGTTTCCAGCTATTATGTTCAGTCAGTCAGTTAAGTACCATACGTGATACACGCTTGGGCGATCATGTTTCGAAAGAGACATGACAAATTGGGCAGAAGATTATCCCGCAGCAGGTTGTCATTACTTTCTGCGGTAGAGTGGTTGCCAGCCAAGGCTATAGAACCCAATCTGTCCTATTATTTAACCCATAACTGGAGGGAAGAGACGGATTACTACCTTTCCCAAGTGTATTTGTGCGTAAGTGAATGAAAAGAATCCAACTGGAATTCGATCTCAGCTCGCCGTTAACCACTGCATCACAATGCACTCTTTGCAATAATTTACTCGATATGAAGAATAGTAAATTAATAGAATTAATAAGAGTAAAAGGTTTTCACTTAATTGATTGATGTTATCTTCAGCATTCCGACTCCAGAGATTCGTATGCAGAATTTCTTGCCCACTCTTCAGTAACTTTTTTCCAAATTACTTTCCAAATTTTTGCCTTTTATTCTGTTACTAGCAGTATAGCTCAGCGTTGTTCGGGTGTAATGAATGCTTTAAAAATAATCCATGGTCCTGAGCTCAGACTCAGTCTAAGAATATTTGTGAAGTTTAGTGAGAATCGGATAAAAATTGTGGATTTGTATAAAGGACATACAGACAGATAACCAGATACACACACAAACATCTTGCCTTTTATATATATATATATATATATATATATATATATATATATATATATTATCAATTTTCTGCACTATTGTAAGAACTGCAACCTTGAAACTTCTGAATATCGTTTCTTATGTCTTTGTCTATGAGTGTACTAAATTTGATTAAAATCGGACCATTCCTTCTATAACCCAATTTTTTCGATTATCGATTTTCGAAATTTATCGGGGGTACCTCGACACAAAACCTACCAAAAACACTCGCAGACGCTTATAGTACAACTGTGTAAATTTTTAAGAAAATCGGTTCAGCTGTTTCAGAGTCTATAGGTAACGGATACACACACACACACACACACACACACACACACACACACACACGAAGTTCCATTTATAAATAAGTTTAGATTAATTGTTCGTTTTTGTGGGTTTTTAAGCTTGTGCGCATATTTCCTGTTTTGGTGTTGGTCCTCATCATCATTTTCATCGCTTTTTACCTTTTTTTTTCTTTTTATATTTTCTCCTTTCTTTCTTTGGAATTTTTTTATGTGTTGACTTATTGTTATTATTCGTAAAAGTGTCATCGTTTTTTTAATGTTTGAATGTTCAATCTGAAACAATCCTGCACATATACAAAACTACCAACCGTCTGTGCATTGAATACTGCTGCCATATCTGGTCAAGTGCTCCTGCTATCCATCTAGGGGTCCTTGACAAAATTTAACAGTGACTCTGCAATGTGATCGATCCTGAATTGGCAACTTGGATCCAGTCATTTTCTCATCGGCGCAATGTGGCTTCCCTGTATCGATTCTACAAGTATCTTCATGGCTTCTGCTCCGATGAACTTAGCTCACTGGTTCCACCTATACATGAATTTACTCGAGCAACAAGATTAGCAACTAGATCCCAACCTTTTTCTGTGAAACCAATAAATTGTAAATACAAATTCTACTGCATCAGCTTCTTTTCTCGTACTTCTCGCCTGTAGAATTCCCTTCCGTTTACTTGCTTTCCCGACAGCTACAATCTCCGAGAATTTAAATGTAAAGTCAATCGTCATCACCTATCTCACTAACCTGTATCCTCTCTCTCTCTCATAATCCTTTCTCCGTCCACTCCACTCTCACCAGTATTCTGATCCTTCTCTTACCCACTTCCTGACTCCCCCTGTATTCTGTCACTCCTTCTCATAACTTTCCTCCTATGTAACCCCTGCACAACAGTGGCAGTATAATGCCTTGCTTGGGGCGATATGATTATAAAAAACAAACATGCATATGCACGCACATGTTCACACACATAGACATACGTATGTATACCCACGCATATTCGTATACACATACATGCATGTACATATACGCGCATACAAACACATTTTTTTTAGCTGTACTAATTATAAATGTTAGTTGTAGTAAGATTTCTATTTTTATTATTTGTTTCTTATTTTAGTTTAAAGTTAATTTTATTAGTGCATTAGGTAGTAAAGTATGTATTTGTTTATGTGTTTGTGTGACTGTCTTTACCTATAATTTCGTGAAGATTTCATTTTGTTTTTTGAGAAATAATTATTTTTAGTTTTTCGACTACGGAAAATTTTCAATCTTCGTTGTATAGCCATGATTAGTTTCGCTAGAAACAAGGAAGAGAGTACTGGATTGCTACGTGCTGTCCGTCCTTTGATATGGCAGTGAATGCTAGACAATATCATCAAAGATGAAGGAAAAACTTGATGAGGAAAGAGGGCTTGGGGAATCTGATACTAACAGGCCAGATAGAGGGGAAAAGAGACAGGGGAAAGCAACGGATAACATATTTGAAGGACCTAATCAGGTGGATGACGGAACGAGTATTGCATCATGTAACAGGAGAAGGCGTACTCAGAGCCACTAGGGATAGAGAAACGTGGAAAGCCATGTTCGCCTAAGTCCTGAAGAGACAGGGCACATAGAAGAAGGAGAAAAAAATTTCAAGTTTTTTCTTTTTAATATTGTCTGGGATTACTCTTTTCAAGATTTCCAATTTAATTTTGCATTTGAGTTTGTTAGGGTTTAATTTGTAGAAATTTGAATTTATAATAATATTGTGTTTTATATTATGTTTATTTCTCCTGTTTAAAGTTTATGTTCTATTTATTTTATTTATGTTTTATTTTAATTAGTGCATAGGTGGCAAAGTAAGTTTTTATTTCCCACCCTTTTACTGTAAAACCAATAAATTATAAACGCAAATTCTACTCCATCAGCTTCTTTTCTCGCACTTCCCGCCTGTGGAATTCCCTTCTGTTTACTTGCTTTTCCGACAGCTACAATATCCAATAAATCAAATGTAAAGTCAATAGTCATCTCCTATCTCAGTGACTCGCATCCTCTTTCTCATGCTCTTTTCTCCGTCCACCCCACTCTCATCAACATTCTGATCATTCTCATACCCTTTTTTCTGATACCCCCTGTAACCTGTCACTCTTTCTCAGAACATTACGCCTGTATAACCCCTGAACAACAGTGGCAGTAAAATGCCTTGCTTGGGACGACACGGTTAAAAAAAAAATTGTACATTATTTTATTTTTCTTCTTTAAGAATCTTTTTAACTAATTATTGCGTGTTTTCCTCTAAGCATAATTTATAATTTCTGTTCTTGATACTGTGTGGAGCTGCTCTTTTTATGATTTCCCGTTTGATTTTGGTGGGGATATTATTTTTTAGCTTCATATGTATTTTGATAGGGTTGTGTTTTTGTGAATTTTCCGTTTTAAATTTTTTTTATTCTAAAACGTTACAAAAATGTCTATCGGTTAACACCTGCTAAAGCAGAAAATACACGCACCAGCTTTATAAAAGGGAAAATTTTAGAAAAATTAACAGTAAATTGTAAAAAGTGGTGCGGTACCTCCGCCTAAGAAACTCTGAAGTTGTAAAACCGAAGAATAGTGAGAATATTTTACTCATATTATCTATCTATCTATCTATCTATCTATCTATCTATCTATCTATATATATATATATATATATATAAATTTAAAGTTATCGCTATACTTGTTTCGAAAAACCCTCCGAGTATATACGCGGAAGGAAAAAATGGTGATAAAAAAAAAGAACGAGCTAAGCTCCTGAACATCAGTCAAAGTTCGTAGCTCAAAGAAAAAAAAAACCCAAGACGAGTAACCTAAAACAAAAAAGCGCTCAATACACAAGCAGAGCAAACAATGAAAATAACTAACCTAAAGAGCCAACGAACCTAACAAGGCTTCACCTAACCGGATCTTCGGGGAAGATTGGCTAAAGAGGTTAAAAGATCGCGACCTTGGTAGGTCGTTGGCTCTTTAGGTTAGTTACTTTGTATATATATATATATATATATATATATATATATTTTAATTCAGATACTTCAATCCAAGGGAAAAAAGCAGGAAGGTAAATTCCAAAAAACCGATCCTAATTAATATTAAAAATTTATTTTAATATTAAAAAATGATACAGGAAGAGAGCTCCATGTAATAAAATATTACAGAGCAAATATATATATTAAAAAAGGATTAATTCAAAGATGTTGAATGGCCATTTCGATATGACGATCCCCACGGGGAGCGACACATCACCTCAGCAACAGAAAAAAACCTTTCAGAAACTGGAGAAAAATTAGTCTACTTTTCCTTTTTAAATAGATTGCAAAGAAATTAAAAAATAAATAATAATAAAATAAAATAAAATAAAATAAAAATAAAAATAAAGGGAAAGAAAAAGAAAAGGAAAAAGAAAAAGAAAAGGATAGAATAAAATCAAATAAATAAGAAAAGAAAAAAATTGACATCGTCTGGGTTTGCAAAAAAAAGGGGAGAATGTAACTAAAAATTAACAGACAGCCGTGTTGAATCATTTAAAGCAACACGGAAAAAAGGTGGTAAGAGAGATAAAAGAAGGAAGGGAGGGAAAAAGAAAGAAACTAAAGAAAAAATTTTTTTTAAATATTACAGACGCTGGACAAATTCAAAAACCTAATTTCCCCAAAACGTTGAAGTATTAAAAAAAGCCTTTACTTAAAAAGGCATAATTATTGATAAAAGGGAATAAAAAGATATAGGATTTGAAATAAAATTATTTTTTTAAAAAAAATTAGGTCATTTAAAATTAAACTAAATAAAGACAATACTAGGTAAAAAAAAAAAAAAAAAAAAAAATTATAATTATTATATATACATATCAATAGAAGTACACACACATATATATATATATATATATATATATATATATATATATATACACACACCATTTAACGAATAAGAATACATATATACATACACATACACACATACATTCAAATTATTACACACTAATATACATATACATGCGCATACACACATATATATATGTGTGTACACACCTATATACAAAAAATTCATATAGACATAATATACATGTGTACACATACATGCACACATATACACACACACGCGCACACACATAGACATAATATACATGTGTACACATACATGCACACATATACACACACACGCACACACATATATATATATATATATATATATATATATATTCCTTATGCACTCACACATACATATTAATGAATATTATGAAAAGGAGCATTTACATAGCTAAAAAAATTTTTTTCCAAAATAACATATAGCCCACATACATAAATACATATATACAAATATGCACATCCACACACAAACATACACATAAAAAAAAAAAAAAAAAAAAAATGGGCTATATGTTATTTTGGAAAAAAATTTTTTTAGCTATGTAAATGCTCCTTTTCATAATATTCATTAATATGTATGTGTGAGTGCATAAGGAATATATATATATATATATATATATATATATATATATATGTGTGTGTGTGCGTGTGTGTGTATATGTGTGCATGTATGTGTACACATGTATATTATGTCTATGTGTGTGCGCGTGTGTGTGTATATGTGTGCATGTATGTGTACACATGTATATTATGTCTATATGAATTTTTTGTATATAGGTGTGTACACACATATATATATGTGTGTATGCGCATGTATATGTATATTAGTGTGTAATAATTTGAATGTATGTGTGTATGTGTATGTATATATGTATTCTTATTCGTTAAATGGTGTGTGTGTATATATATATATATATATATATATATATATATATGTGTGTGTACTTCTATTGATATGTATATATAATAATTATAATTTTTTTTTTTTTTTACCTAGTATTGTCTTTATTTAGTTTAATTTTAAATGACCTAATTTTTTTAAAAAAATAATTTTATTTCAAATCCTATTATCTATCTTTTATCAATAATTATGCCTTTTTAAGTAAAGGCTTTTTTTAATACTTCAACGTTTTGGGGAAATTAGATTTTTGAATTTGTCCAGCGTCTGTAATATTTAAAAAAAATTTTTTCTTTAGTTTCTTTCTTTTTCCCTCCCTTCCTTCTTTTATCTCTCTTACCACCTTTTTTCCGTGTTGCTTTAAATGATTCAACACGGCTGTCTGTTAATTTTTAGTTACATTCTCCCCTTTTTTTTGCAAACCCAGACGATGTCAATTTTTTTCTTTTCTTATTTATTTGATTTTATTCTATCCTTTTCTTTTTCTTTTTCCTTTTCTTTTTCTTTCCCTTTATTTTTATTTTTATTTTATTTTATTTTATTTTATTATTATTTATTTTTTAATTTCTTTGCAATCTATTTAAAAAGGAAAAGTAGACTAATTTTTCTCCAGTTTCTGAAAGGTTTTTTTCTGTTGCTGAGGTGATGTGTCGCTCCCCGTGGGGATCGTCATATCGAAATGGCCATTCAACATCTTTGAATTAATCCTTTTTTAATTAATATTAAAAATATATATATATATATATATGTACATACATACGTACATATATATATATATATATATATATATATATATATATATATATGCATACGAATATATCTGACAAGAATGATAAGAAAAATAGGACATGTTTACAACAATATATCCAAACCATTTAACGATAAATATGATTCCATAACAAGATGTTTGAATTCATTTTCAGTAGAAACATGAAAAGAATTTCCTACTTCGCGATTTACAGCCAAAGTATAACTAAAAGGCTACATGAAATCTCATCACCGAAATCTAATATAGCGTCATTTCAAAATGTAGAACTTTTAAAATGATAGAAAAGAATGATTGAAATTAATTTAATATAATAAAGAAGAGAAAAATGAAATAATGAAGTAAGCGAATTAAAATTCATGGTTATTGTTGTATCATGGAATGAAGAGACACACAGAGAAATGTAGATAAACTACTTTATTGATAGAGTGGTACAACCAAGTTGTATATACAATATTTACAGTCTCTCACAGTAGTAGATGTTACTTTACGAAGTCCGTGATAATGATAACCTCACGTGCTAAGCGCATATTGTCTTTTATACATTAGACCGGATGTCACATGATACGAACCACAACACAACATCCCCCCACACGGGGTACGTCTTCGTTTGCTCGTACGGTTTTGTTGTATTGGTGAGGGCCTGGGTACCGCAAACATGTCATAAGTGACGGATATGAGTTCTTCACGTCGTTCATTTGTGCCTGGGGTATACCTTTTTTTTTTTATTTGATTAATATATCTTCGTTCCTTCCATTTTGAATGTTTTATTATGTACATCATATTACCAATTCTTTTTTCAATAATGCCCTCTATCTAGCTGGCTTTTCCTAAATAATAATTTAAGAAATAAATTTTCTTACCTAGACTATAATTTTTATACAAGGTATTATTTCTTTGCTTGGTTTCCTTTTTTAACGGAATCAATTTATCAATCACTGAGCGAATCTTTCTAGCGAACATTAGTTTTGCAGGAGACATGTTCGCGTTAGTATTTCTATTAGGCGTTATTCGATAAATAGATAAGAATTTTTGTAATTCTTCATTTTCCGCTTCTACACCACTTGCCTTTTTTATCACTCTTTTGAACAGGTCGATAAATCTTTCCACCAATCCATTTGATCTTGGATGATACGGCGCAGATTTTAGGTGACTTATCGAGAGAATTTCACAAACATTTCCAAATTCTTTCGACGAAAATTGCGTGCCGCTGTCCGATACAATAGTTTCTGGTACACCGAATCTTACATACAGTTCCTGTAAGGTGTTTATTGCGTTTTTAACTTGTCGACGCTTTGCATTTGAAAACTTCTGGCCATTTAGTAAAGCTGTCAACTATGACGAAAAAGTAAGTTCCTTTTATCGGCTCAGCATAGTCAATATGTAAACGAGACCACGGTTTGTCTGTCTTAGGCCATGGGAAGTGCTTTTGCTACCGACGCGAAACTTTTGCACGTATTCACCAATATTTTCTATATCTTTATCCATACCCGGCCAGTATACGTAACTCCTCATTAGTGCCTTCATTCTGCACATTTCCGGATGCTCAGCATGAAAATCTCTCAAAATATTGATTGTTAGCACTGCGGGTACGAGCAACCGGTTTCCGTAATTCAATATACCATTGCACACTGAAAATATGTCGTTTGCTTTATTTTTCTGATTCATTAAATACTTTTTTGTACGGTTAATAAACTTATCAGATTTTGCTTTCAATTTTATTTCCTCTAGAATAACTGAAATGTCTTTTACGGTATTGTATAAAACGTATCTTACGTCCATCTCGGACCTTAAGAAAGCAATGACCGTCTCCTCTAGTGGTTCACTAGTTTTTGCAATTAATCTGGATAATCTATCCGCATGTGCAATTTCTTTTGACGGTAAGAATTCCATTTCAAATGAATAACTTAGCAGCATCGTTGCCAACCTCTGTAAGCGGTTGAAGTATGCGTTGGTATTCCTTTTTTCGAACCAAAAATTGCTAACAATGGACGATGATCCGTTTGTAATATGAATTCTCTCCCGTGCAAGTATTTATGAAATTTTTTATCGCAAATATTATAGTTAAACCTTCATTATCTATTTGCGAATAGTTCCTTTCCGCCGGAAGCAGCATCCTTAGGTTTGCCATCTCCTTCTTTGTATAACAAAACTGCTCCCAAGCCGAAATTACATATGTCACTTGCAAATTATATATGCTTATTCGGGTTACACTTTTCAAAGTAAGGTTTGATGTTAACGCAGATTTTAATTTTATGAACGCTTTTTGACAGTCGTCCGTTCAATTCAACTTTAAGTCTTTTTTAAGTAACTGATTCAACGGGGCTGTTATTGCATATTGGGTATATAACTATTGTAGAAGTTAGCTAGACCCAAAAATGATTGTAATGATGTCACGTTAGTCGGTACGGGCATATATCTTATCGCGTCCGCCCGATTAGGATCAGGAGTTCTGCCGTTTTCATCAATTATTTGTCCCAAATATTTGATTTTCGGCATAAAAAATACACATTTTTGTATATTCAATTTATAACCAAATTCTATTTTTTTAAGTTCCATGGCATGTTTTGCATGCTCTTCTCTTCTTTTTATTAGAATGTCATCCAAATAGGTTGTTGCGAAAACCAGATTCGCTAACATTTTATCCATTATTCGCTGGAAGATGGTGGGGACTACCTTTATTCCATATTGTAGCCTCTTGATTTTAAATAACCCTCTGGGTGTGTTAATGGTTAATAATTATGCACACTTTTCTTCCACTGGGAATTACAGATACGCCTCTGACAAATGTAACTTAGAAAATATTCGACCTCCGTTTAAATTTGAAAAAATTTCTTCCACTTTTGGGAGTGGGTAATTTATTTCTTTTAAACAATCATTAAGACCGGTCGATTAATCAGCACATATTCTAATTTTATTATTTTTTCTTGGCATATACCTTTGGAGCTGCCCACAGCCTGTAGTCCGTTTCTTTTTTATTACACCCGGTTTTTCCAGTCGCTCTAGTTCTTTGTCAATAATTTCTCCCGACGCATAGGGTACCGGTCTTTTAGGTCGGAAGACTGGCATTACATTTTCTTTTAATTCGAACTTTGCCTTAACTTTGGAACAAAATCCAAGTCCCTCTGAAAATATTTCTGGGAATTTTTCTTTTAGTTCATTTTTTAGTTCATCTGAATTTGACGTAGTACCATTTATTTTATTGCAGAAAATTATTTATTGAGACGTTAAATAAATCGAATTCTTCCATCCAATTCGTTCCAAATAAATTTTGATAATTATGTATGATGAATGCTTTTAACTTTATTTCTTTCCTATTGAAGCAAACATTTATGAATGTTTCATCCATAAATTTTAGTTTTTCTCCAGTAACACTTTTTGCTATTTTTTTTTTTTTTGAGTTAAACATGGTTGAGCATTTTATTTTTTTCCAAGTTTCAGCATTAATGATGGTTAAATCAGTCCCATTATCTATCTGAAATTTAATTTTTTTATTATTCAGACAGATATTGATATATTTCCTTTGTAATTTCTCGCTTGTAGCCTGTTCAGTAGTGTACTGTACAAAGTTTTTATTTTTTATTTAATTTTATTTTCCTCAAAGTTTTTATTTCTTATTGGGTAAATTTATGTACTTTGAACCCATAAGCACGGCATTTTTTGTGTTTAAGTGGATAATCTTTACATAAATGCAATTCTCCACACCCGTAACACGGATTAGTTTTTTAAAAAAAGTTTATTTTTTACCTTGTACTTTGTTTTTTATCGCCTGAATATTTGCTTATTCAATTTTTGCATTGTCCCCTCTTAAATTTAAAAGGCGTTGACATTTTTCCGATAAACTTTGCAAAGTAATATTTGGTCAAGTTTAATAACCTGGTAGACATTTTTTTTCAGACGGTGACGTTAAGCTCTGAATGAAGACTTAACATATAAACATGTCGGGTGTTATTTCATTTAAACGAAAGTTTTCACCATATCTATTCACCGTACTGGCGAAAAATGTGTAGTCATTAAAATTGATTTTTTTTTAATTTAGGCATTGCCAACGAGTATTAACCAATGAACTTTGTTCACCAAAAATTTTCGTTAATATTTGAGTAGATTCTCGGAACGTCACTTCACCAGGATACCTCGGCAGAATAAAGTTTGCGTATTTTTCGTGTTCAGTCGCCCCAAATTTGCCTAGTAAAAGTCTTATTTTTTTCTTGTCGGGCCACTTTTCACAGTCTTTTTTGAAAATGTCCTCGTATTTTCGAAAGTATGCCTCAAATGTCACTTCTTCAGGTTTGCAAATAAATTCACCGACTCAATTAATTACAGCCTCTTGCGAGAATGACTTAGAATTTGCTGAATCATTTTCTTTCTTTGTAAAGCTTTCCAGCAGTTTCACAAATCCTTTCTCTTGTCGTTCAATGCTCTCTTGAAGACTTTTCAAATCCTCGAGCCGTTGGTTTTTTACAGCTTTTCCTGTACTATTTTGCGAAGTTTTAAATCTTCTTGACGTTGTATTTCTGGTTTCTTAATGAATTCCATTATGCAACTTTTGAAGTCCTTCATTTTACTTATATTTTTCTCTTTTTAACTCTTGAACGACGCTTTTTTGGTAGATCGCTATGAATTCGAATACCTCGTCGCCAAATGTTGTATCATCGTATGAAGTGATACACAGAGAAATGTAGATAAACTGCTTTATTAATACTGATACAACCAAGATATATATATATATATATATATATATATATAAATAATTTTATATATATATATAAATAATTTTCTCAACTACATAGTTGATGAACAAATACATTATTTTCTTAAAAAGCTTAACATGGTAAAAACAACACATGATACTAACCCAACCAATCCTAAATATATCACTCTCTTATACCGTAGCCAGATGCACTCCAACTAACAACTAGATGAAAACATCCTAAAAAAACTCATAAATACTAATATTTCCCCGACAGACTCTAACAAAAGAATTAAGTTCATTATATATTACACTAAATCCACTACATCTAATTCATTTGTCCGCAACGACTCTTCCCCCACCGTTAGTGATTTGCAAAAGACCAATGTAGTATATAAATTCATATGTCCATTTATAGAATGTATCTCTAACAACCTCAATAATATCTAAATTGGCCACACCACAAATTCGCTCTCACGACGTCTGACGTTGCACATAAATGAAAATTCAAATATATTCCGTCATTTAGAACAACACGGTTATCAACGCACACTTCTGAGAAAAATGCTTGTTGATAACACGTACATACTCAAACAAGAAAATAATAAGCAGAAACTAAAAATCCTCGAAGCACTCTACATTAAACAATTTAAACCTGGTTTGAATACAATCAATTTCGATATTTCCAACAACGTACTCAAATGTCTGTAATCAGACCAGGGACCATAACACCACTATTTTGTCACTGTCTTCGGCCATCCGCCACAGTAGGGATGGACTTATATTTTCAATTCAATTATCTTTATTGTTAATAGCTTAAATGTTCTATGTTTACTGTGTGTTAATATTTACTCTTTGATAATGGCTTATGTGAGCCGAAAGCTTAGACCCGATAAAAAATTCAACAAATACTGTGATTTTTTGTTGTCTTTCAACGACATCACCATCAAGTATATCAGACGGTATGAACGGATCCTACACAAAATTAATAGACAAAACTTGTCTATACTATTCAATGAAACCTGCATTAATGAAAAAAATGCTGCCAAAATACACACAATATATATATATATATATATATATATATATATATATATAAATTGTGGCCTCTCTCGTCGATTTCGACGTATGAGTGTTTAATTCAGTTAGCCTGCCACACAAAGATTTGTTTTGAGTGGTGAAGGCTTGTGTAGCGCCATCCACATTTTTTGGAATTGCTGATAACAAATAATCGGTGCAGAAGTCTGCCACAGATCGCATGAACAACAGACCTCAGTTAGTTAACCCATAACTGGAAAGAAAGGAAAGGATTAATACCTTTCCCAAGGGTATCAGTGCGTACGTGAATGCAGAGTGTTCAACTGGAATTGGAACTCGGCTCACCGATTTCCCCCTCCGAGCCGACAGTCACTGCACCACAACACACATCCGTCAATATATATATATATATATATATATGTGTGTGTGTGTGTGTGTGTGTGTGTGTGTGTGTGTGTGTGTGTGTGTGTGTGTGTGTAACGTAATCTTTTTCTGTCGGAATAAGGAAATATCTATGATTTTTCATAGAATTAATCTATTTTGATTTGCAGCTGTCAACATCACTTTGGTTTCTTAAAGTTCTCCTTGTCGATGAAAATTGCTGGTTACTTCGAGTGTTTCTTTACTTGGGTCACATTATAAACCTGAATGATAAAAGGACATCGCCAAATATTTACTCCAAGTCACATTACTATTTTTTTCCTTCTTTCTTTCTTTCTTTCTTTCTTTCTTTCTTTTTCGTTTCTTTTTTCTCTTAATTTATTTTCTTTTCTTGTCGTATCGTTATTCAATATTTATTGTCATCCTTTTCTTTTTCTCTTTCGTCTCCATTAAAACTAACAATTATCATCGGTTTTTGTTTTTGCCGATGAAAGAATTCTTAAGATTAAGAAAAAAACTTATCAATAAAGAATTGTCGAATTCCGTAGGACACTTCTAGTAGACTTGAAAGAGAAATCGTTCATTTTATTTCTCTCTACAAAATTTTCAGTTTTTCTTTCGTTTTCCTTTTGAAAATTTTTCATTCTTTCATTCCTTTCTTTTAATCTAATATTTTTATCTTCTCTCTCTCTCTCTCTTTCTCTTTCTCAGTCTCTCTCTTCATATGAATCAACGAAATTCTTCTTCTTCTATGTGCCCTGTCCCTTCAGGACGTAGGCGATCATGGCTCTTCACGTCACCCTATCCCTTCTGGCTCTTAGTATGTTTGCTCCTGTTACAACTCGCAACCCCCGTTCCGTCATCCACCTGATCAGGCCCTGCAAATATGTTATCCGTTGCCTTCCTCTGTCTCTCTTTCCTTCTATCTGGCCAGTCAGGATCAGGTTCTCCAGGCTCTCCTTCCTCATTGCGTGTCCCAGGAACTTCAGTTGTCTTTTCCTGATACTCAGTATTAATTTCCTTTTTGTTGCCATTCTTTCCAAAACCTCATTGTTGCTTGCATGCTCAGTCCACGATATCCGTAGCATCCTTCTGTAGAACCACATTTCGGCCGCTTCCAGTTTTGTCCTCATTTTCGATGATATTGTCCAGAATTAACTACCGTGTTGAAGAACTGACATAGAAGACTATAATCAATATTGAGTTTGAGTTTGAATTTTGCTTAATGGCATGTCAATATCTATGCCAAAAACGGGGGGGTTTTAAGGTATTTTTTAATGTTCAGTGATAGTGAGAAGGTTGATTTAGTCAGATTTTAATTAAAATCTTTTGTTTTTATTCTTTTTTATTTGATAAAACTGAAAATATCTTCTAGTTTTGTATTCAAAAAAGTTTTGCTGAGAATAATTTTTCCTTTAAAAATGTGTTATGGTAATAATTTTTTTTTTTCAAAAATGTATTGTTGGTAATATTTTTCCTACAAAAATAAATATTCTTCTATAAAAGTCAATTTTTATGTATATATTTCTATAAAAGTGTGTTTTTTAGTTTCATAGTGTTTTCACTCCAATTTTGGGGTTAATTATTTGCCCATAGCCGAGACCTTAACAGGTGCTACCACTCCGGATCAGGGTGGACGTGAGAACAAAAACAGTTAAAACGTGGTTCTATGCTCCTCACAACCTCCCAATCAGAGGCCTTGCTGCCGGATGCAGTTTACCGTCATGCCTAGTTTTCCCGTCCGAAACAATCCTGCACATATACAAATCTACCATCCACCCGTTCATTGAATACTGCTGCCATATCTGGTCGGGTGCTTCTGCTATCCACCTAGAGATCCTAGACAAAATCAAACAAAGAATCTGTATTTTGATCGATCCCGACTTGTCAACAAGGATACAGTCGCTTTCTCACCGACGCTGTGTGGCTTCCCTGTTTCTCTTCTACAAATACTTTTACTGTTTCTGCTCCGATGAGCTTAGCTCACTGGTTCCCACTAAAAATGAATTTCCTCGGGCCACAAGATTAGCAACTAGGTCCCACCTTTTACTGTGAAACCGACAAAATGTAAACGTACATTCTAGTCTACAGCTACTTTTCTCGTACTTCCCACCTATGGAATTCCTTTTCGTTTACTTGCTTTCCCGACAGCTAGAATCTCCAAGAATTTAAATAAAAAGCCAATATCATCTCCTATCTCACTAACCAGCATCCTCTCTCTCATAATTCTTTCTCCGTCCACCACACTCTCATCAGTATTCTCATCCTTCTCTTACCCACTTACTGAATCCCCCTGTATTTTGTCACTCCTTCTCATAACTTTCCTCCAATGTAACCCCCTGCACAACAGTGGAAGTATAATGACTTGCTTGGGGATGCACGATTATAAAAATAATAAAAAAATAAAAACATATATTCGTAGTAATGCTAGTTTAAAATTCCTGATTATGAATTACATTCTTATGCGTTTGTTATGCAAGTCTTTCATAAAATCTTATCAATAAAAAACATTATTTTATACCGAACTAGCAGTATAGCCCGGCGTTGCTCGGATGTAATGAAAGCTTTAAAACTAATCCATGGTCCTGGAGCTCAGACTCTTTGGACGTTGGCACGAAAGACTAAAAAGCAATAGTTGTTTATAGTTAAAGCGAAACCGTAGACTGAAAGAAAAATGAATGGATGTAAGTCAAATTTTGATTTCCTCGTATCGATATCAAATAAGTTTTTCGTCGTAAACTGAATTTTGAAGGCTAAATATGTCCTCTGAGTAAATGGTATCATGGCTGAGACTAAGAACTACTATTATACCTATTTAAAGCCAAACCCGAAGCAAAAACTAAAGTAAAAGGACTGAAAAAATACAGACATACAGGCAGATAAACAGACACACACACAAACATCTTGCCTTTTATATATATATATATATATATATATATATATATATATAATCGATTTTCTGCACTCTTGTAAGAACTACAACCTTGAAACTTCTGAATATCGTTTCTTATGTCTTTGTCTATGAGTGTATCCAATTTGATTAAAATCGGACCACTCCTTGTATAACCCAATTTTTTCGATTATCGATTTTCGAAATTTATCGGGGGTACCTCGACACAAAACCTAGCTAAGAACACTCGCAGATGCTTATAGTACAATTGTGTAAAATTTCAAGAAACTCGGTTAGGCCGTTTCGGAGTCTAGAGGTAACAGGGACACACACAGACACACACACACATACCGAGAAAGTTCCATTTATAAATAAGTTTATATATATAACAACTGCATTCTGGGAATAATGATTGACAAAAATATCGTAAAAATAGGGAGAAGAAAATTATAAAAATTAAGGAAAGTAAAATTCTTTTTTAGTGAAGTGTTTACTACTACACGACAAACGTGGGACTGGTATCTTGTTTCGTATTGCACGTGTGAATCCTCTTCCCAACCCGTCCTGCGTATGCCTTGCAATAAGGTAAGACGTCTCAAAAAACCTTCTACTTGGTGAGCACTGACGGACTCCAGTGAATATTTTACCTACGAACTCCCGTATGAACGACTAATGTTTACCGATAGACTTAAGCAGCTTCTGAGATTTGAAAAAGAAATCCCTCGACCGGCGGGTGAGAGCAAGAGAAAATTAACTCGCCCCATAATCATTTTACACGACCGACTCCAATTTTTTAATATTCGCCTTACGTAAACATAGCGTGAATCGCTGACGGAAAACAAAGAATTAAATTTAATTAAAATGTCGAACGTGTTAGAAAAGTTTCAAATTTTTTAAAAATAAGGAAAACAAAATTTGATCTTTCCTCTTAATAACAGCATAAACATTTTGATGATAAAACTTTGTTTTTATTAAGTTTGAGCCCTTTTAACATCATGATATGCTGTTTTCTTTTCTTTTTTTTTTTTGGCAATTGATTGGAGGTACCTACATCCTTAGTTTTTTTCTTCTGTTTGACTACAACCTCCATCTCATAGATGATTAAAAAAAATAACAAATCTGATTTTCTGAACGATTTTCTATGAAAAAATTACTTGTATAATTTGTTTTTCAATGCGTAGTTGAAAGAAGTATGCGTTTTTTTTTTCTTTTCGTAAGCGGGTAGGAAATATAGATGTATTGAGTCAAGGATAATATTTTTTCAAATGAGTTTCTAAAAATCTGTGAGCGTCTTTAATTTGGGCGACAGAGACATTTTGGCTCCACTTTGGAAGCGTTAATTAAACGAATGTTTACACTGATTGGGATGATAAAAGCGAGACAGAGTTCAATAATGTCATTGTAGGTCATTCTAAGTAGCTTGTGAATCTTCAATGGCATACTTTTGGGTAGGAAAAGGAATCATATTTCCTTTTTCTATATTTGAAGGGACACGTTTCATTGCGAGATTTTTAACCGACCACGGGCGAGTAAACAATATACTTTAATCGCCCATTTAAGTCTTTAATCGACTGAGTCGATGGGGCGAGTGAAATCTCAAAGGCTGGACTTAAGTATAAAAACGACCAGTGTTTGCATAAAGACTCATATATAAACCAAACCAACGTTTATCTTCAGTCAGTCAGTCAGTTAAATGCCATAATTGATACATGCTTGATCATTACTCTTTCGATCTGACTGATTAGGCAGAAGATTTTTCCGCAGTAGGTTGCCATTTCTTTCTGTGGTAGACTAATTGCCAACCAAGGCTATAGAACGCAATCTGTTCTGCTATTTAAGCCATAGTTGGAGGATGAAGAGATTTCTCCGATTTCTCAGCAATGCACATATATAGTTTTATGTATAAAGCCATCCAATGTTTATCGATCGTCTGTTATATAAACCCGGCTAATGTTAATCATTATACTCTAAACTATAGACTCAAGTACTAACCCGACTACTGCTTATCTACAGATTCAAGTAAAATAAAATAAAAATTGATTCCGCCATTAAATAGCCCAATAAGGTTTGATATATCGCTAAATACAACAATACAACCCACGTCTTTTTATATCAAATTTTACCTTTGGTTTTTGTACATAAAATTTTACCAATGATTTAAAAAAACAAAAAAAAAACTTGGCTTTTTAATATTTTTTACATTAAATTTTATCTCTGTCTTTTTACACAGATTTGAATCTTACATAAAGTTTTACCGACGTATCTAAAAAAAAAAAAAAAATTACTTTAATTAATTTTACATACAATTTGTTTTATGTTTACTTACATAAAACTTGAACTATGTATTCTTACGTAAAATTTGACATATCTTCTTTTTTTATTAAAATCTTTGCCAAAAGATATTTTTACACAAAATTTCACCTGATTTTACATAATATGTTATCTATGATTTCCAGAGAAAATTTTACGTATGTTTTCGCATAAAATTTTACCGATGTACTTTTATAGAAAAAATGAGTCTTTGTTTTTTTCTTATTATTGCTGAATTCAATAACAATAATAAAGTTCTCGTTGATATTATTTTTAGGTACCTCCACTCATTTTCGATAACTAATTCTTAAATTGAATATTAAAAAATAAAAAATTTATCTTGAAACTTATTTTAGTTTTAATAGAAAGCTAAATGATTAAATCAACTATTTCCAGTAAGCAAAATACTCTGGTGTATTTCAAACAGACATTATATTTCTTGGAATCGAAAATTTTTTACATTTTGAAAAAAATTTTTAATTTTTTTCTGCTATTTTTAATCAACACATTTGAAAACAAAAGTTAATTCTCGGTATTTAAAAATCTTGCAAAAATACAATAATCATCTGTGACATTGAAAAATTAGCAAATTTAATGTTAAATTAATCTGACCATACCAGAGGCCGTTTTTCCTCTGCTCGTAATGAGTGCAAGAGGATCCTTAAAGATGCTAAGCTGCTATTTGCTGACAGGATGAATTAGCGTATAGCATTCCGTAAGTTAGACTCCAAAGAATACTGGAGGGTATGTAAAAGTGTGCTAAATTATAGTATGTTCTCGATCTCCCTTCTAATCAATGAATTTAAGGTCCTCACATCTTCAGCGGACCGTTAATGCCGAGTGCTTTGCTCGTAGTTTCTACACCAACTCGACACTTAAGGTATCCGTACCCGACTATCCATCTAGAATTGATGCTCAACTGAGTGACCATATTACCCTCCTCGCTGTTCTCTAACATAATTTCAATGCTTGACCCCCATAAAGCGAGCAGAGGTGACGGAATCCCAATCATTGTTCTGAAGAAATATGTCCCTGAACTTTCCTCTGTTCTCTCCAAGCTTTACAACTACTGTCTCACTGCTTCTTACTTTCCTGCCTGCTGGAAATCCTCCTCCGTGGTTCCTGTATTTAAGAATTCTGGAGAACCCTCGGACACCTCGAATTATCACACTATCAGCCTACTACCGACTTTTGGCAAAGTAATTGAGGTTATTATCAATTCCGAAATGGTTCAACATTTCTCAGTCCACAGTCTCTTTGACAAATTGTATGGTTTCCGCTTCACTAGGTCGACTGCTGATATGCTAACAACCATGATTGTGTATATATACCAGACTCTCGATAAGAACGGCAAAGTTCGAGCTGTTGCCCTGGATATCTCCAAAGCGTTTGAGAGTGTCTGGCATGCTGGCCTTTTACGCAAGCTACGAGGCTATGATATAACTGGACGATTGTTTGATCTAATCCAATCATTCTTTTCAAATTGCGTCATGAAGGTAGTCTTGAACAGACATGCCTCCAGATATTGTCATAGCAACGCTGGTGTCTCTCAAGGCTCTATTCTAGATCATGTGCTTTTTCTGGTCTTCATCAACGATTTCCCTGATGTAATCAGATCCCAAGTAGACAACTACTCTGACGAAACCACCATTTACTCCCGCCTCGATCAGAAAATCGCTGAGGCTGACAAAGCGAACCTCGCTGCCGAGCTTGAAAAAGACCTCCAATCCGACTGAGGTAAGAAATGACTTGTGAATTTTAATGCTCCCAAAACAAAGCTGCTATCTGTTAACCATCACAGACAAACGCTCCTACCCGCCCCCATTAGCATGGATCAGGCTAGTCTCCTTGAAAGCAAAACACTGCGCCTCCTCATCCTAACTCTCTCGGCAGAGCTCAAGTGAAATGACTACATCGAATCCATAGCTAAATCTTCTGCTAGGATGGTCGGTTCACTGTGTAGGGCCTGGAATTTTCCCCATCTGAATCCATTCTGTACATATAAAATATATCATTCACCCGTATATTAAATACTGCTGTCAAATATGATCGGGTGCCCCTGCTATTCACCTCGGGGTTCTAGACAAAATCCAACAGAGAATCTGCAATGTGATTGATCCCGACTTGTAGTCACTTTCTCACTGGCTTCCCCCTGTCTCTTCTACAAATACTTTCATGGATTCTGCTCCGACGAGCTTAGGTTCCTGGTGCCACCTCGGCATGAATTTACTCGAGCTACTAGACTAGCGATTAGGTCCCACCCTTTTACATTGAAACCAATAAAATATAACCGCAACTTCTACCCTACAGCTTTTTTTCTCGCATTTCCCGCATATAGAATTCCCTTCTGCATACTTGCTTCCTTGACAGCTAGAATCTCCAAGAACTTAGATGTAAGGTCAATTGCCATCTCCTATCTCTTTCACTCGTATCCTTTCCCTCGTGTTATCTCCCGTCCACTCTACTCTCATCAACTCTCTTCACACCAATCTTCTCATCCTCCTCTTACCCATTCTCTGATACCCCGATAACTTGTTCCTCTTCTCTCATCATTCTCCTCTTGTGTAGCCCCTGCACACCAGTGGCAGTACTGCTTTGCTTGAGGTGAAATGATTATAAAAAAGTATTACTTATTTATAGCACGAAATTTAGAATAAAACTATTTCTTTATTACAGAGTTGAACCTTTTGACGTGTCCGCCGTATTTGAAATGTGTTGACAGGTCACCAGATGCGACATAAGATAAGTGTATGGCGATCACAATTGACATTATTGTACATTTTTCCGGTACGGGGAAGAAACCCTGAAACACATGACCTTTTAATGTAAACATAGAAATTACAGTACAAAAAACTTCAAATACACAAAAAAACTTGAAAATTATTTTTAAAATACGATGGCTAGATGATTAGTATTAAATTTTTCAATAATCGATTAATAAATATAGTCTTCATATTATAACCTACTAACCTAACGTCTACAATTCCTGAAAATACTTTTCAAATAGTTTTGAAACTTTATAAATTATTATAATTAAAAGAACCAAAATGAAAAAAATGATTTCAAAATTTCATTATCAATCATAAAACTTTTTTCTTCAGGATATAATGTCTGAAATTTATATTATTTATTAAAGCAATTAAAAGCTTATGTAATTAAATAATAACATAGTTTTATTGCACTTTTGATTTTACTATTCGGAGCAAATTTTAGGTAATGGTTTTAAAAAATAATACATGATTTACATTCCACAATGAGTCCTGCGTTTAATCAATATAACCAGTTTTTCCTACAGAATTCAATTACTTGATATTTCATGATTTAACGTTGAAGGGAACAGATGTAAAAAATAAATTACCAATATTTTTTAAAAATAATTCTTTTGGATATAATTTCATTTGTAAGTCCTGAAAGTTTCATGAAATTCCAACATTTATTTGATTTTTGCAAGATTTTCCAAATTAATGTGTTTGTTACCAGAAATAAAGTGAGTTATGCATTATTACGTTTTCCATTGTAAACTCTTGTAACGATTTGGCTCTCCGCTAACTAAAATCAAGACAAGATTTTTCATCAAAATTTCGAATGTGTTATAAAAGGATCAAAGTTTTCCTAAAAATAATTAAAAAAATGCTTTGATCTTTCCTCTTAATAATAACATAAACATTTTGATGTAAAAAGTTGTTTTTATTAAGTTTGGGACCGTTTTACTTCATACGATGCTGTTTTTATGCGATTTAGTGGAGGTACTTAAATAGTCTTATTTTAATGATCAAATTTCTATGCTAGGAATGGATATCAAATTTAAGAATATAGAGCGGAAGGAGGGTTACGTAGGTATTTCTAATGTTGACTAATATATGGTCTTATTTAAGGGACCATATTTCTATGTTAGCAGTCGATATGTTAATAATTTATATTTAATTTACGAAAATAGAGCGCAAATAGGTTTACGTACTTATTTCTAATCTTGTCTCATATATGGTCTTATTGAAGGGACTACCTTTCCCTTTCTATATTAAGAGCGGATATATTAATAATTTATATTTAAATTTCGAAAATAGTGCACAAATATACTTAGGTAAGTATTTCTAATGTTGATTCATATATAGTTTTATTTAAGGGACCACATTTTTAATTTAGGAGTGTATATATTAATATTTTTTTTTTTTTACAAAAATAGGGCACAAATAGGATTACGTCGGTATTTCTAATGAATCTTATATGGTTTTATGTAAGGAATCATATTTTTATGTTAGGTATCGATATGATGATAACTTTTATGTAATTTTCGAAAATAGAGTGCACATAGGTTTACATAACTATTTCGACAGTTATCTCATATATGGTTTTATTGAAGGGATCACATTTTTATGTTAGGTCTCAATATTTGCAGTATTTACATTATTCGGACTACTGCTCTCATCTTTGTTGCTATTTGTACGACGTTTAGGCCATTTTACGCTCCAGCCTTCTTCGGGTGCAAGGAATTTCGAACAGAACCCTTTATTACAATCACTGGGTATATCATTCTCATTCCTTGCGTAGTGATTTTTTTGTACGTTTTTTTTTTTCGTAGAAAACATATTTATTTGGAAATTCTTGTAAAAACCAAATCATTGTCTGATTTTAATGACATTTTCAGTACTTATTCACAAATGAATTGAATTATTTTTCAATGTTTTTTTTAGAAAATATTTGTAAAAATTGTTTTTAAATGTGTTACACCCCCACCACCACCACCAGCACCCCCACTTACTTAATTTCATGAAATTTTGCACATAACCTTTGTGTTCTCTGACAATTTTTTTTGTTAGAAGTAGGAGTCTTTGGAGATTGTAAATCATCGACTTTTTTTTTCTAATTAGTGCCATCTAAATAAAAATCTGCTCTGAATTGAAAAATAATGAATCAAATAAAACAATGACATTAGTTAATTAGAAAATCTTCTAATTGCTTTTGTAAATAAGTAATATTAAGGACATTATTGTCTGAAGAAAAAAATTTTGATGAATAATGAATTTTAACGAGAATCTTTTCATTTTTTTTACATTTTAATTATAATAATTTATAATAGTTTAAAATCGTGTAAAATTCTGTATTGCGGTGTTCCCTGGAGGTTATATAATAATTAAATAGAATAAAATTTATGCGTCCAAAACTGCAAAAATTGTTAAACGTAGTGGTGCCATCTATTTTTTAAATAATTTTTATTTATTTAATACGTTCCTTATTTTCAGGTATGGTTGACTAAAACTGCCATGAATATGAAAAGGTTACATAACTTAAGAGTATAGTCCCTTCCCTTAGATTTATGAAAATTGCATTTATGGTCATGCGTAGAACCTGTCATCGCTTCGTCGTTCAACAGTCCGTCAAAGGTTCGATCATATGAACACGATCATTCGTTCATAATTGGTTGTATATTACTTTTTTTATGATATGAGTAAGTAATATTTCTTTAAAATCAGATTAATTTAGCTATCAATTTTCTAATTTTAGTAAAATAAAGTGTCAGAAATCTTTTGAAATATTTTTAAAATCGATGAATTTTTGTTTGTTTACAAATTTCTTCAAATTAAGTAAATGGCCGCTTTTAAGAAAATTTTAAGAAATCAAAATTATTCCAATTGATATAATTTCTATCTGAAATACACCATAATTTTTTTCTTAATGGAAATAATACATTTAATCATTAAGCTTTTAATTAAATTTAAAATGAAATCTTCAAGAATGATTTTTTATTTTAAAAATTTCATTTTAGACTTAGGTATCGAAAATTTATGCCGAAATATTGGAGGTACCTAAAGAATCAGAAAGAGTATTTCTCACATAGAGTGCATGGAGAGTTTGAAACTCACGGGACTTATTGAAGCAAGAGGTTCGGAAAGAAATAGCGATTAACCTACCTGTGTGAGTGGATGGCAGAACAGGAAATGGGAGTGATGATGAAAAGACAATTGTTATTTTTTTTAATCATGTCACCCCAAGCAATGCATTCCACTGCCACTATAGCGCAGGGGTTACACAGGGCGATAGACGAGTTAGGATGTACATAGGGGGAGAGTTAGAGAGAATGGGAGGGTTAGTGTGTTAGGAGGTGTCTATTGACCTTACATTTAAAGTCCTGGAGGTTATAGCCGTTGGAGAAGCAAGCATGCGGAAGGGAATTCCACAGGCCGGAAGTGCGAGGAAAGAAGCAGTTGGAGTAGAAATTGCAGTTACATTTCATCGGTTTCACTGTAAAAGGGTGGGACCTATTTGCCAATCTAGTATCTCGTGCGAACTCACACCTGGGGGCACCAGTGATTTAAGTTCGTCAGAGCAGAAGCCATGAAAGTATTTATAGAAGAGGCACAGGGAAGCCATGTCACGCCGGTGAGAGAGTGACTGCAGGCGGTCAGCTAAGTCGGTATCAATCACATTACAGATTCTTCGCTGTATTTTGTCAAGAAGCCCGAGGAGAATAACAGGGGCACCAGACCAGATGTGGCAACAGTATTCAAAACACGGGCGGATGGTAGATTTGTATAAGTGCAGGATAGATTCAGGCAGAAAGAATTTCCGGTCCCTGCACAGAGAGCCAACTTTCATGGCAGCGGATTTAGCAATGGATTCGACGTAGTCATTCCACTTGAGATCCGCTGAGAGTATTAGGCCAAGCAGGCGTAGTGTTTTACTCTCTGGGAGGCATGCCTGTTCCTTGCTAATGGGAGGGAGGTGCGGTTGTCTGTGGTGGTTAATTGACAGCAGCTTCGTTTTGGAAGAATTGAATTTTACGAACCATTTCCTACCCCAATCCACCACGGATTGGAGGTCCTTTTCAAGCTCAGCAGCGAGGTTCGCCTTGTCACCAACACCAGATTTTTGATCGAGGCGAGAGTAAACTGTGTTAGCATTGGCGTACATGCCTACTTGTGATCTTATGGCATCGGGGAGATCATTGATGTAGATTAGAAAGAGCGTAGGACCTAGGATAGAGCCTTAGGGGACATCCGCGTTTGTAGGGTAGTTCTCGGAGGTATGTGCATTTAAAACCACCTTCAGTGTGCGGTTGGAGAGGAATGACTGGATTAAGTTCAACAAAAGTCCAGTAATGCCGTAGCTTCGCAGTTTCCGTAGAAGGCCGGCATGCCATACTCTGTCGAATGCTTTAGAGATATCCAGGGCGACAGTTCGGGCTTCACCATTCTTGTCCAGGGCCTGGTATATATATTCGGTGATGGTCGTTAGCATATCAGCAGTAGACTTGGTGAAGCGGAAGCCATACTGTTTGTCCGATAGAAGCTCGTGGGCCGTGAGATGCTGAAAGACCTCGGCATTAATAATGGCTTCGAACACTTTGCCTAAGATCGGAAGAAGGCTGATAGGACGGTAATTTGCGGGGTCCGAGGGTTCACCAGTGTTCTTGAATATTGGAACCACAGAAGAAGACTTCCAACATGCAGGAAAGCAGGAAGAAGATAGGTAGAGGTTGTAGAGCTTAGAAAGGACAGAAGAGAGTTCAGGGGCACATTTATTCGAGACTATGATTGGGATTCCGTCCCCACCACTCGCTTTGTGAGGGTCAAGTTTTGAGATTATGCTAGAAATCAGCAAGGGCGTGATGTGGATGTCATTCAATTGGGCCTCAGTTCTAGATGGGAAATCGGGTGTCTGGACTCCAGACGAATCCAGACACGAATTGGTCAAGAATCTATGGGCAAAGCATTCAGCCTTGTCCGCTGAGGAGGCGAGGACCTCAAACTCGTTGATTAATGGGGGTATTGAGGAGTTACTCTTGTTGAGCACGCTTTTACAGAGGCGCCAGTAGTCTTTGGCTCCGAATTCAGAGGATGCTATGCGCTGCTTTATTCTGGCAGCAAACAGCATCTTAGCTTCGTTAAGTATCTTTTTACACTTATTACGAACTGAGGTGAAAAGGCGCCTGTTTTGGTCCGACACGTGGCTACGATAAAGCCGGAAGAAGTGATGGCGGCCGAGCAAGCGGGCGTGAACCAGGGAGACGAATGGGATTTAAGCTGAAATTTCCTGGCAGGGATGAAAGCATCGATGCCAGCCTTAACCCAGGAGGAGACCTCTGATGCACAGTCTTCGACGGGAAGACTAAAAACATTGTTCCAAGAGACGTCGCAGAGGAAGTAAACGGAACAAATCCCAGTCTGCTCTTTGATAGCAGTAGGATATTCTGCTGGTCTGGGTTTCTTGGGTAGGGGTGCAGTGGAACGAGATGTTGACAGAAACTACCGCGTGGTCAGAATTCCCGAGAGGGCAGAGCTGTCTGGTGGTGCAAGAATTTGGGGTGGAAGTAAAGCAGAGGTCTAGTAGCGAGTCCCTTCCGTTAGGGCTATTGGAGAAACGCGTGGGGAAGTCCACCACTTGCTTAAGGGATTGGGAGTTTGACAAATTAAAGGTGTGGACACCAGCAGTGTCGGTTACAGAGTTTTCAAGCCACTTAGTGTGGTGGGCGTTAAAGTCACCAAACACGAAAATATGGGCAGATGGCTGAGAAGAAATGGCCTTGTCGATGTTGTCAGAGATGCTGTCAAGTACTGAACAGTCAGAGGAGGAGGGGGAGCGGTAGCGAAAGAAGAGATAGCAAACGGAGCTTAGAAGTGAGAGACGGAAGCACATGAATTTGTGGAGAGTTATATATCTCGCCTCCTGAAGAGACAGGGTGTAAAGGTCATTTCCATTATATACAAATCGATGTGCTAAAATGTTAACTCTTTATCATTTAACGATCATCGTTCATGAATGATAATTTTGTTCATTTTGTCTTCTTGCGTTTGTATTTTTAAATGATTAATATTTACGAGCGAAACCGTGGGATTTCCACGGAAGGATAATTATGATTTCCTGGAAAAATTGACTTTGTCATACTACAAATTATAGTAACGTCTTCAAACATAAAGGAATTGGATAATAAAATAACGATAACACTGAGTGTAATTTTATTAAAATATCTACAAAAATAATGTCCATTGAAGATACTTTACTGTGAGAGATTTTGAAAGAGAAAATTTTTTTTTACTGAAAAATCAGGGCTTCTGTGTCCATTGTCAACATTTTTATCAAGAATTAAAAAAATAATAATTTCAAAAATAATTTCCTTCATTTGTAAAGTAGTGCTGATAGTTTCATTAAAATCCGACAATTGTTTGATTTTTGCGAGAATATCCAAATAAATGTGTTTGTCACCGAAAAAACTGTGCGATGCAATCATTACGTTTACATTGTAAAACAGTCGTAACGTTTCTTTAGCCGCTAACTCAAATCAAAATAAAACTTTCTGACAAAATTTCAAAAATGTTACAAGAGATTAAAAAATGTTTAAAAATAATTAATGTTAATTTAAAGGCTCCTGTGTCCATTGTAAACAGAAAAGACCAACTGAGTAATGGCCAAAGGTATAAAAGAGGCCAGAAAGTTCGTTATTAGGTCGCGGGATGCAACAACAAACCTACCTATTTTTACTATATTGTACAGTTATCACACACACACACACACACACACACACACACACACACACACACACACACACACACACACACACACACTTACTCTACAACCACCAACTTAAGCTGCTACTGATACGATAATGCTATAAGCTCTCTCCGCCTACTCTCTCACTCTTTACTACCCTTCCGTTTGGCAAAGGTGAGTGAAAGACTGAGGATAGTAAAAAGATAGAGGGGAAGGATAATCTCGTGTAGAGAGTGGTGTAACGGACGGAGGAACTAAGTAACTAACTAAGGAAGGAACAAGTAGAATTATAACATAGATCATCAGTACAAATTTTTCTTTCGTTCACTTTTTCTTTCTTTAGAGATGCAAAAATTTTAAAAATAATTATGAAAATAAAGGAAAAAAATAAAATAAAATAAATGAAAGAAGCGAAAATGAAAGCCTTAAAGAAAGAAAATATATCTAACCTCAAATCCCGACACCAACCGAAAAAAAAAAGTCAGTTTCTAAAAGTAATTTGTGATCAGCCTCCTTGGGATTGTTAGTTCATTTGGAGTGGTTGCGTTTCCCCTTCGCTGTCGAAAATGACTCGGCGTCGAAAGTAAGGTAAAGATTCATAATTGGTTCTTTAAAAGTCCAATCAATCTTGTGAACCATTTGAGAAGAAACGACATTTTTCGATCTTTGAGAGAGCGGGAAACTGACATAGGACTAAGATCCTTATGATGAAAACAGTTAAACATCTGTCCACTTAAAAGAGGGGGGGTATTTACAAATTCATGTCCAGTCTTTTCATCCTCAAAAATCACTCAGATGTGGGTTTCCGCGTATATAGTAATCTATCTGAAAACTAAGTTACTTACAGCGAGCATTCAAAGTGGATTTTACAAAACTGTAGGCTCTGAAACTTCTGCTGGAAATAATTTTCAAACAAATTTTGTGATATCTGCTAATATTTCTAAGATAAGATATTGTAACTATTTAGACTATTTACACTGTTCAAACTGTTGTGCTCATATTTATTGTCAAATTTGCGAAATTCCGGCCGTTGTGCACTCCGACCTTCTTTGGGTGATATATGTTGGAATTTTGAACTGAACCTTTTATTTAATTCACTGATGTATATTGTTCTAGTTCCATATGCTCTGCTCCTTCCGGATAACCCAGTTTCGGTTATTTCTCTTTAGTAACTCAAATCTCCATGTTTTTGTTCATCTCTGCTCAAGCCAGGTATTGAATTCACAAATCTCTGCGTCAAGTTGGTCAAGAATATTACAATAAAGATGAGGACAACTGTTCGAACCAAATAAATAGTGTAAATAAATTTCACAATATACTTTTATTATTTCGAACAATTGCCTTTAACTTCATCATTATAAATGTTAATATAAACGTTTCGGCCAAGTATCCTTTCGCCATCATCAGTTATAACTGACTGGGCAGAACATTTTCCGGCAGTAGTTTGCTACTGCAGTAGACTGGTTGCCAACGAAGGCTATAGAACCAAATCTATCCTGCTATTTAACCTATAGCTGAAGGGAAAGCAAACGGATTAATACGGTTCTCAAGGTTATTTAAACGTAAGTGAATGTAATGAATTCAACTGGAATTCGAAATCGGCTCTTCGATTTCTCCGTCCTGCCCGATATCCACTGCACCACAACGTAAATCCTATATCACAACGCACGTCCCCAGAATAAATCGCTGAAATATTTTGTGTATATAATGTCTGACTGCTCGTATCCGAGTATATCTGTCAAATAAGGCGGCTTTCGCTTGTTCAACACCCAGAGATCCCACCTGTGGCTTGTACTGCAAATGGGCTGTGCTGACCTTAGTTACAGTCCTTTATGGATATTATCCAGAACAATATGATATGCATAAAGGAAAACTCAATACATCATCTAAAGTGTTTATAAATTATAATTTATTTCGACGGGCGAAAATACGCATCTTTTCAGATCACGATTTCATTTGGTTTAAATTTTCTCAGAATATTCAAAAATAAAATAAAAAATTTCCAAAAAAGACGAATTCGAGTAATATAATTTAGAATAAAACTCTTTAGTGTTATCTCGTTTGGGTCACTAAGGCTAGGGGAGAAAATGCTAATATATTAACCCTGGAACATGAACCATCATTTAAAGTTACAACACTATTAACCATGTGTAGATAATACTCGATTTTGAAAATATCAAAAAATATTTAGGTGAGAAAATCAGGTACTTGCAGGAGGGTGAGCTTTATCAGGTATGATCAACGCTGAGAATAACGCGCAAACTCACGGTCATGATGACTTGTGACTACCTGCTATCCGAACCATCAGCAGCTCCCAAATAGTTTCGTCTACCTACCCAATTATCACTCACAAAATCAATTCATAGTATGACTTTCAGGCACTTTCCAAGTGTGTTGCACGCTGGGATTGTCTTTGCAGGCCGATAACATGTAGAAGTCAGCGTCTTGAGAAATTGACCATGGTGTGATTTGAGCCTGGTTCACATTGTCAAAATATTTTACATGAGAGACATTATATTTGTTTTCACAATTCATTCCTGATTAGAACATTTAAGATTATCAAAATTTTCAGCTAAGTTAAAATAGGTTCTACAGCCAAATGCAAATTGTTAAGATGTTGAATATTTCTGGACAAGGTGTTAAATATTCGTTACAAAGACAGATAGAAACTGGCATATATATATATATATATATATATATATATATATATATATATATAGTAAAGTGTTTTAATTTGCTTGAAGCATTGTGTATATTAGGTGTATGGTTAGGTTTTGAAGGCTGTCACAATGCGTTTAGTAAAATAAAGGGAGGTAAAGAGGATATCGTCAGACCAGAAAAAGGTTCCAACTATCAATCACTTATATATATATATATATATATATATATATATATATATATATACCAAAAACACACACACATATACATGCTCTAACATACTTACACACACACACACACACACACACACACACACACAAGCACTCGCTACAATTAATGACAGCAGCAGAAACCAGGAATGACCATTCGCTGAAAAGTACGGACTCACTCGGACGATGAGATTTTGATCTCGAAATATTAATGTATAATAAATAGGTAATACCCAACAACTTCTTCACCTTCATTTATTTTACTAAACACATTGTGTCAGCCTTCAAGACCTAACTATACACCATATATATATATATATAGAAAGAGAGAGAGAGAGAGAGAGAGAGAGAGAGAGATAGAGAAATAGATAGATAGATAGATAGATAGATAGATAGATAGATAGATAATGATGTCAAGTACGTAAACAGAGAGGATAATCCAAAACGATCTATTTAATATAAGATATTAAGACACAGATCCATATAGAGATTTTAATCCAGAACAATATGATATGCATAAAGGAAAACTCAACACACTATCTAAAGTGGTTATAAATTATAATTTATTTCGACAGGCGAAAATACACATCTCTTCAGATAACGATTTCATTAGGTTTAAATTTTCTCAGAATATTCAAAAATAAAAAAAAATTTAAAAAAAAGAGGAATCTGAGTAATATAATTTTGAATAAACACCTTTAGTGTTATCTCGTTTGGGTTACAAAGGCTGGGGGGGGGGGAATGTTCATATATTAACCCTGGAACACTAACCATCATTTAAAGTTACAACACTACTAACCATGGGTATATCATACCCGATTTTGAAAATGTCAAAAACAATATTAAATATAAATCTTTATTTGAAATATTTTACATGCAGGCACTTCAAAATTTGCAATTTGAGATAACATTAATAGAAGCTGAACAACATATTATTCAGGTAAAAAAATCAGGTACTGAATATTGAATTTAATTGTAACTAAAATGCCGTCATTTTCTCTGGGTAATATATACCCAGTTAGTGTTCTCGGGTTAATTGTGGTCTGATTGAACATAATGAGACACCGTAAACCACGCATCTACATACATCCACCAATGTGCACACACACACACACACACACACACAAGCAAGAAAAAAAATCAGCTTAAATACGATAGCCACTAAAGTAACGTTTAGAGAATAATAAGAATAAATGTCGGATTCAAAATAATCAAATTGATATATATATATATATATATATATATTCACCCATATATACATACAAATTTCATTTATATATACATACAAATTTCATTTATATATATTTATATATATGTTATGCTAGGACACTGATATAACTTGGAGCATAGCCAAACCTTACAACGATGGTAAAATATGCAGATTAAACCAAGAAGTAAAACTGATTATTATGCTGTTTCCAGAAAAAAATGAATTACTGAATGAAAGAACAGAAATTATGTCCAAGTGTAACCATACCGATAAATACATACCAGAATCAAACAATCATGGATGAATGTGTTCTAAGACTTTTAAGTAACTTCTCCTAATTCTTAAAATTGCATATTCATAAAAGATTCATGTTACGTGAGGGTTTGAGAAACGGTAAAATCAGTCATTCTGATTCGCTTTATAAGATCGAAAAATAGAAACTTGACACTATTGCTTTTTGTTTTACACAGAAAATAATGTCAAAGGGTCTAGATCTAGTAGTCGTTGACATTAATTTTACTATTTAAGAAAAAAAGCAACAAAAAATCAGATTAAATACGATACCCACTAAAGTAACGTTTAGAAAATAATAAGAATAAATGTCAGATTCAAAATAATCAAATTGATATATATATATATATATATATATATATATATATATATATATATATATATATATATATATTCTTCTTTAATCCAAAATGGAAATAGTAGGAAGGTAAATTCCAAAAACCTGATCCTAATTAATATTAAAAAAATTTTAATATTAAAAAATGATACAGGAGGAGAGCTCTATGTACTTAAATTTACAGAGCCAATATAAATTAAAGTAATTTTTCAAAAGGGCCTTATTGTAAATATCCTTACTTGCGTTGAAAGTTTTAGTGTTGGATGATAGTTGGATGATTATTGGTTTATTCTATTATTCACTATATTGGGTATCTGTTTTATAATATTTTTGGGATGATTGGATAAAATATTAATATAAGCGGGGGGATTATTTTCTTTGAGAAAAGGCTGGTAGGATCCATCATTTAAATTAAGGCTGATATCTAGATAGTTTACAATTTTATGATTAGAAGTAACTTCAACCTTAAAACCAAGGTAATTTAGGGCTCTAATTATATTTTTGTATATTCTATTTGTATAGGGCCCATTGGAATTAGGGATAAATATTAATCCATCATCCCGATATAGGCCTAATTGCTTTGGGTCTAAAAACCTACTTAGAACATCTAAACTATAAATACCTCTAAGATCTGCTACCTGGGCCGAATCATACGCTCCCATAGGGACATCAAAACTATCCTTTGGCCCTTTCGTCCATGTGGAATTTAGTGAATAATAATAAACTAATTATCATCCAACATTAAAACTATCAACGCAAGTAAATATATTTACAATAAGGCCCTTCAAAAAAGCGGATATAAAAACAAATTAACATATAATAAACCTACAATAGACCCCGAATCATCCAAAACTAAAAATAAAAGAAACTGTAGAAAAAGAAAGATAATTTGGTTTAACCCCCCTTATTGTAAATTAACTAAAATCAATATTGGTAAATATTTTCTCAAATTAATAGACAAAAATTTCAATAACAGTAATCCTTTACGGAAAATTTTTAATAGGTACACCCTTAAAATCAGCTATTCATGTACCCCTAGTATAGACAAACTCATTAATTCGCATAACAGAAGTATTCTAATGAATTTACGCAATACTGATTCTGGATCCGGAATTTTGAACGAATGCAGCTGTAGCTTTGTGGACGCCTGCCCGGTGGAAGGCAAATGTAAATCCACCCAGGTGATTTGTGAAGCCTGCATTTCTCCATCAAACAAAAATAATTACCGAATCTATCGTGGTATATCCGCTGGACCTTTTAAGCAGAGACTTTATAGCCACAGGTATTCTTTTTCGAACCCGGGTCGAAAGTACCAGACAGCCCTTTTACGAATATTCTGGAAAATGAAAGAGGAAGAGCTGGATCCTGTAATTAGCTAGAAACTAATAGGTTCAGCCCGTATTCCGAGGAATTTTCGTGATAGGTGCTGTCTGTGTTTACTAGAAAAAATTTTAATATTGAATTATCCTCACCAGCATCTGCTCCTGAATCTTAGAAGGGAATTTATTAGTAAGTGCCGCCATAAAGCTAGTTTTTTGAATAATTAAATTTTAAATTTTAAATTCCTAATTTTTAGATTTTAGGATATAAATATAAATTTAACAGTTTTTGATAAATTATTTTATTTTTAATTTTAACTTTAAAAAGTAATTTAACCCCTCTACTATCCCCTCCCAGTCTCTTTTAATTGTCTATCTTTATAAAATATGGATTCCTTTTACTAAAACCCCTTTCTCCTTTGTTAGCATATATATTTTAATAATTTGTTAAATTTATAATTTTCTTTTATTATCTAGTTTGTCTATACCTCAAATATCTTTAATTAGATAAACTTCATTAAATTTGTAAAATCTTAATTTTAATTTTATTTTATTTTATTTAACTTATTTTATCTTTTATTTTTTCCCCTAAATATACCCTTTCAAATAAGTCTCCAAATCTCTAACCCTTTTAGACATTTAAAGTTAAACGTATTTGACACGCATCGAGCGTTTTCTGTTTGATATCTGATATTCAATTCTTTTCTTTCCTTCCCTTTTCCCCTTAAGATTTTTTTCTTTATACACTCTTTTTATATTCTGCCACTTCCCTTTCGATTCTGTTTTGTTTAACCCAATTCCCAATTCAACGACCTCCCATTTCCTTAACTCTTATTTGTGACGTATATTTCTCAAATCTTAACCGTTAATTATTTTTGTCTCCTTCTTAATCCTGATTTTCTTCATTTTGACATGGAACTGTGTTGCTGAGGAGACGTGAATTCTCTCTTATGCATTTTATGTTGAAATGTTCATTCAACATTTTTGAATTTTTAAAAATTACTTTAATTTATATATATATATATATATATATATATATATATATATACAGAAAGTTGCATATAAGAAAAATCCCAAGGAAGATCCTGTTAATATTAACCTTATTAATCTTAAAACTGATCCAGTCAGAGGGCTCGATGTAAATACAAGTATTTATTTACAGAGACAAATATATATATGTTTTTCCAAATACAACTTCGAAAATCTTTTTTCGTATGATCATTTCTGCGACCGTTTATTATGAAAAATTGAAAAGAAATTCACAAATCTGCACTCATTATATGAACAGTATTATCAATTTCCATAATGATCAAATTTTAAAGAATTTAGATAATACTGACACTAAAACAGGTATTTTAAATTCTTACAATTGTAGATCCGTTAACAATTGCCCGGTAGAAGGCAAATATAGATCTACACTGGTGATCTACCAAGCTCAAATTTTCCAAACAAATAACAAGCGGAATTACAAAATTAGCGTTGGTATTTCTACAGGAGAATTGAAACAACGATACTATACTCACAAACACTCCGTTTCTAACCCCCAATCTAAGATTTCAAATATCCCTTTCTCAAAGATTTTTAGAAAAGAAAAAAGAGGGGTTAAATTCCATAAAAATTGGAAGCAGATAGATTCAGCCTGCACCCCCAAAATTCTTTACGATGGATGTATTCTATGTTTAGTTAGAAATATTAAAATAATAATGTATCCTAAACAAAATATACCTTTAAATATACGTAAGGAATTCATAAGCAAATGCCTCCACAAATCAAAATTTTTAAATTTTGAATTTTAAATTGTAATATAAAAACCCTACTAAAAGTAATCCAAAATTAATCTATGTCTGATAGAAGCTTTCTTTCCCTCTTCCTAATAACAAGAGTATTAATTAAAACGGCCATAGAAATCTTACTTTTAAACCTTATATTTTCAAAGTACATGATTTTAGATAAAATTTAATCCCAAATTCTGAAATTGTTTTCCCAATCTACGAATACTTCCTCATCTATCTGTTTAGAGGGTCACTCATATCAATAATCGACTTATTTATACAGTGCGATAACTTAAGGGAATCTATGATCTACACTACATTTATCTATATCTTTAAATTTTTTATAACAATCTTTCTATATTAGGTAACTTCCATTCTATTTTTGTTTATTCATATATTCTCTTTATAAATGTATGTGTGTGCGTGTGTGTGTACATATTATTTATCAAAATTCTCTTCTGAGACCCCTTCAAGGCAATATTTCATTTTCTGCACCCAACTTTATTCCAGTAGTAGAATCTAAACTTATTTATAAATGGAACTTTGTCTGTGTGTGTGTGTGTGTGTCTGTGTGTGTGTGTCTGTGTGTGTGTGTGTGTGTGTGTGTGTGTGCATCCGTTACCTATAGACACCGAAACGGCTGAACTGATTTTCTTAAAAATTTACACAGTTGTACTATAAGCGTCTGCGAGTGTTCTTAGCTAGGTATAATTGTAGTTCTTAGTCTCAGCCATGATACCATTTACTCAGAGGACTTATTTAGCCTTTAAAATTCAGTTTACGACGAAAAAAACTTATTTGATATCGATACCAGGAAATCAAAATTTGACTTACATCCATTCATTTTTCTTTCAGTCTACGGTTTCGCTTTAACTGAAAACAAATATTGCTTTTAAGTATTTCGTGTTAACGTCCAAAGAATCTGAGCGCCAGGACCATGGATTAATTTTAAAGGTTTCGTTACACTCGAGCAACGCCGAGCTATACTGCTAGTTTGAAATAATTTTAACTTTACAATTGTAAGATGATATTATTTTAAACAGAACAATTTTTGAAAAAATCTTTGGTAGACCCAAATATTACATTATGTTAACTTTTCCTTTATTTTCCTTTTCCTCTTTTTCTTTCTCCGTTTATTTTTTTCATTTTACGTATCTGTCCCTTTCTCCCCACTTTCCTTTACCTAGCGTTTTTTTCGTCGTCTCTTTGGCGTGAGTTTTTCTTTTGTTCTTTTTTCTTTCTCCCCCAACTCTCCTTTAACTCTTTCCCTGTCAACCCCGTTGTTTTCTTTTTCCCCTTCTTTCTATTTTCCCTTTCCTCTACTTACTGGCGAGCTAGATACCGTTGGTTCCACCAGTTCAGAAGTTTACAAGTAAGACCCAACATGCTATGTTGGCATTTCCTTCGGATTCCATTGGTAAGGAGACATTTCCGTTCGAGCAGCTTCTTTTCAAGCTCTACTACTTTGTGGAACAAACTCCGAAGAAAATATTTCCATGACCGCTACAATCATATACTTCTTCTATATGCCGTGTCCTTTCTTTACGTAGGCGATCATGGCCTTCCACATCTTCCTATCCCAAGTGACTCTTAGCACGCTTTCTCCTTTTACCCCACCCAAACTCCGCTCTTCCATCCATTTGCTCAAGTATTTTCGTCTCTGTTTCCCCTTATCCGTCCTGTGAGTATCAGTTTCCCCAAGCCCTCTTTCTTTATTACATGCTCCTGGAAATTCGGCTGTCTTTACTTAATGTTGAGTATTAGTTTCCTTTTCGTTTCCATCCTCTCCAAAATCTCATCGTTGCCACAGTTCTCTCCTTCATTGTCAAGGATTCACTGCCATATTGAAGAACAGAAATCACCTAACAATGCAGTACTCTCTTCTTTGTTTTGCTGTCTATCAATACTGTTAGGGCGCCGCTCCTATTTGACTACAAATGGACTGTTCCCATTGCTATATATAGCAATGGTGGATTCTCTCCGGGGAGTTGTACCGAGTCACTAGACTGACGACTCTACGACACTGTCAGCTCTCTGCCTTCCGGTAGAGGGCGCTCTCTGCTTCCGAGCAGAGAGCAATAACCCAGTCGTGGTTCCGCAGAAGGGTAGAACCACGACTGGACAAAGATAGACAGACATATTTTTGGCCCGGCTATATGGCCGGGAATACCCACATTAAAATGACCATGTGTCACATCCGGCCTTGCGTGGGAAGGCTAGTAAATACAGTTGTACCGAGTCACTAGACTGACGACTCTACGACACTGTCAGCTCTCTGCCTTCCGGTAGAGGGCGCTCTCTGCTTCCGAGCGGAGAGCAATAACCCAGTCGTGGTTCCGCCGAAGGGTAGAACCACGACTGGGCAAAAATAGACAGATATTTTTTGCCCGGCTATATGGCCGGGAATACCCACAATAAAATGACCATGTGTCACATCCAGCCTTGCGTGGGAAGGCTAGTAAATACAGTCGTACCGAGTCACTAGACTGATGACTGTACGACACTGTCAGCTCTCTGCCTTCGCGTAGAGGGCGCTCTCTGCTTCCGAGCAGAGAGCAATAACCCAGTCGTGGTTCCGCCGAAGGGTAGAACCACGACTGGGCAAAAATAGACAGATATTTTTTGCCCGGCTATATGGCCAGGAATACCCACAATAAAATGACCATGTGTCACATCCAGCCTACGTGGGAAGGCTAGTAAATACAGTCGTATCGAGTCACTAGACTGACGACTCTACGACACTGTCAGCTCTCTGCCTTCCGGTAGAGGGCGCTCTCTGCTTCCGAGCGGAGAGCAATAACCCAGTCGTGGTTCCGCCGAAGGGTAGAACCACGACTGGGCAAAAATAGACAGATATTTTTTGCCCGGCTATATGGCCGGGAATACCCACAATAAAATGACTATGTGTCACATCCAGCCTTGCGTGGGAAGGCTAGTAAATACAGTCGTAGAGAGTCACTTGAGAGTCTCTAATGAGTTGCTGAAGAGTCAGTGCGAGTCAGTGAAGAGTTAGTCACACTTCCGGTGGCGTACCGGAAGTAATCACGTATACACACGTCTTACGACGGATTGGACTATTGTATCTTTCTATTGTAAATATTACTAATCACTTCTGTACATACTAATCGTCTTTCCGCGGAATACAACTTATATTCTGATTCTGTTGTTGAGTTATTCATTTATACTTGGCGACATAACAAATACCCTACTCAGCGTCTGGAATGCATCCGTGGTCGTGCCAATTCTCCTTCAAATCTCTGTTATCTATACTATATAAAATTATCTACAATTCATAAAATAATTCCATTCAGTAACCTTCAACCGTGAGTGGCTCTTGATGGTTGTATTGGGGAAACAATTACATAAAAGTTGAGCAGCGTCTGTATAAACAAAATCTTGCATTAGGTTAAATCCTAACTTATACCTCAGCTAGAACTCGATGTAACTTTTAGGAAACAGCGTAGTTGAAGTATGTAGCGATAATGAGGAGGAAACATACGTGTTTTTTTTTATAACGAAACAAGATAAGAAATTTATTTACAAATTTACATATTTGAGATTTCAGTAGCTTTTTCAGGACAAGTAATTAAAGGTTCGTAGTTTCGATGGATTGTCAAGGAGAAAATATGTTCACATTAAATCATTGAAACAAAAAGTAATATTCCAAAATGCTTAAAACAAATTGAAAGAGTTCGTTTCTCACACAAAAGTTATACAGTTGTCATCAACATGAATAAAAAATATATTTAAATTTACTTAGCTTGGAATTTGAATAGAGTTCTTTGAAATTTGCCTGCTCTCATTAGAAGCTGATAATGTATAAGTGTGCAATTTGTTACCGGCGTTTTTAAAACGAGTGGGACTTTGCTTCTCTCTCTTTCTTTCTCTCTCTTTCTCTCTCTCTTATTATCTCTCTTATTCTCTCTTTCTCTCTATCTTATGTTTGATTTAACTTTATCTGCCTATTTATATCAAAAATGGATTTGACATCGGCTCGTTACTTTTTCTCATTTTGTAAGCCGTTTTCTTTTCATTGGTCAAAGTAAATTTTCTCATCAGCTCGTTAAAATTTTGCCTCGGTTTTTTCTTTATCCCAAAACCTATCCCTTTATTCCAAAATGCTTAAAACAAATTTAGAGAGTTTGTCTCTCACACAAAAGTTATACGATTGTCATCAACAGGAATACAAAATATATTTAAATTTACTTAGCTTGGAATTTGAATAGAGTTCTTTGAAATTTGCCTGCTCTCATTAGAAGCTGATAATGTATTATTCAGACGAGTAGGATCTGCCTTTCTCTCTCTCTCTCTCTCTCTCTCTCTCTCTCTCTCTCATTAGAAGCTGATAATGTATTATTCAGACGAGTAGGATCTGCCTTTCTTTCTTTCTCTCTCTCTCTCTCTCTCATTATCTCACTTTTACTCTCTTTCTCTCTATCTTATGTTTGATTTAACTTTATCTACCTATTTATATCAAAAATGGATCTGACATCGGCTCATTAATTTTTCTCATTATGTAAGCCGTTTCCTTTTCATTGGTCAAAGTAAATTTTCTCATCAGCTCGTTAAAATTTTGCTTCTGTCTTTTCTTTATTCCGAAACCTATCCCTTTTGTATTGATCAAAATAAATTTTCGCACTGGCTCGTGCATTTGAAAACAGTGACGAAAAGAGAGTTATTTTTATTTCATATTCACCAGAGAGCCATTTGTGTATAACTCGCATTCTTCTAAGATTTTTAAGCTTAAAGTTAAAGGTGCGTATTATAAATTAGAAGAAAATATAAACGGAATGACTGAGAATAAGTTATATCTAGTATAGTAACCAATGTGCAACAAAGCGCTTAAATAAAAAATCAAACAATGTATTTTTTTTAAAATAAATTATTCAGGGAGATAGTAAGCATTTCTTATTCTGTCTTACTGCAGCACTTCAACGTGGTGTATTGGTTAGCAATCTTGTCTTGCTGAAATTATGACAATTCAGTAGTGAGACTGATCCTCACTGGGTTACTCATACTCTCGGCTTTGTATCACATCTAAGCTGCGCGTAGAAAATCATCTCACAGTTGCATGTCAAAGATAGACACTATGACAAGTGTACCTACCTTGTCACAGAAGTAAATGTCATCGTGATATTCAATTTTATCACCTTTCCTTAAGAGTCATTTTGTCGTTCTTCGAAGTGAATGTCATCTTCACATCTATACAATGCTTTCCTGATGTCAAATTTTTTTATGGATTTGTCGTTTTTGTTTTACCACACTAAAGAATGTGAGATATCTACTAGCCAGTAGAATATTGTCTTTTTTCAATATGTGTGCTTATATATATATATATATATATATATATATATATATATATATATATTAAAAAAGGATTAATTCAAAGATGTTGAATGGCCATTTCGATATGAAGATCCCCACGGGGAACGACACATCACCTCAGCAACAGAAAAAAACCTTTCAGAAACTGGAGAAAAAAAAATATATATATATATATATATATATATATATATATATATATATAAATGTAAACTTCTCGTTATACTCGTTTCGAAAAACCCTCCGAGCACATACGCGGAAGGAAAAAATGGTGATAAAAATAGAGAACAAGCTAAGCACTTGAACATCAGGCAATGTACGCAGCCCAAAGAAAAAACCCGAGACGATTAACCTAAAACAAAAAGTGCTCAATACGCAAATAGAGCAAACAAAGTAAATAACTAACCTAGAGAACCAACGAACCTACCAAGGTTTCACCAAATTGGATCTTCAAGGAACAGTTGGCCAACTTTCCCTGAAGATCCAATTTGGTGAAACCGTCGTAGGTTCGTTGGCTCTCTAGGTTAGTTATTTACTATATATATATATATATGAAAGTTTCATTAAAAAAATTACATACAAGATGTTAATGTTTTATTTCTCCAGGCACATTCGGCTATACTATTAAGGATAAATTTAATTTTCTTCTTTTACGTGTCATACGTGAAACACGTTTGGGCGATCATGTCTCTTTAGAGACATGACTGACTGGGCAGAAGTTTATCCCGCAGTAGGTTGCCATTGCTTTCTGCAGTAGATTGGTTGCCAGCCAAGGCTATAGGACCCAATCTGTCCTGCTATTTAACCCATAACTGGAGGGAAGAGACGGATCAATATCTTTCCCAAGGGTATTTGTGCGTAAGTGAAGACAATGGATTCAACTGGAATTCGAACTCGGCTCCCCGATTTCTCTTTCCGAGCCGATATCCACTGCACCACAAGTAACTAAATATATAAGGTGCTTGTTTGGATAATTAGAGTCAGAATTATATTTTTTATTCAGAAAACGGTGAATACATTGTTGCCATGTTCGTAGTTGATATTATTAAGTGTTGGAAGTTTCTTTTTTATTGATAGTGCTTCTATTAATTTTGGCCCTTTTTTACAAGTGACTGATGCAATTATATGTTGCAGATAATTTGGTAGGTATCCATGTGTATTTAAATGAGATCGAATTGAGCTATGGTTAGAGATATGCAACTTCAAATGTCTAGTTAAACAAGTCGTGGGATATCCAATGTAATTATTTACGAACCTTGGTTGATCAAGACCGCAGTTCTTCAAAGGACATATGGATTCGTATATAATATTTGTTCTCCACAGCTTAGATCTTGTAGGTGAATTGTTATTTTTGACGATGAGGTTAGCAGTTTAAAATTTTCTTTAATGGATAATTCATTCATATTTGTTATTCATGCTAACAAGAGTTGCGTATTTTCTAATGATGTTTCTAAGTGAATATTCATCCTGCTTATAATTACTATACAATTGATTATTGTAGAAAACTAGACACACACACACACGCACACACACACACACACACACACACACACACACACACACACACACACACAATGTACCCTCCGACAGGATTCGAACCTGCGTCCCTCATTTTGATCGTTTTCTAGAGTGCGCGCAACAGTGGACGAAATAGTGTTTAAAAGAACGCAGCGTTTATTCAAATACGGTTATCGATTGCAAGAATATATATATATATATATATATATATATATATTCTGAAAATTTGTTTAAACTGTCAAAAGCTTGTAGATTTTTATGTTTGTTGCTAAACTTGTTTTGTTTTTTATTTTTTACAGACATTACTGAAATAATTTTAATAAAATCGACAGTCAGGACTATTTAAGAATTTTAAGTGATCAACTTAATTTTAAGTGATCAACTTCATCCTATGGTTCAGGAACTGTTTTCAAAGGCAAATACCATCTTTTAGGATGATAAAGCACCTATTCATACTGCTAACTTTGTGTCTGAACAGTACGAGGAATATTCTAGTGAAATAGAGCATCTTATCTGGCCACCACAATCCCCAGATCTTAACATCATTGAATATTCTATGGTCCATTTTAGAAAAACAACTGAGCAGTTGATGTTACCCAACATCATCATTAAAAGTTTTTAATTTTAGTTTTCATTTCAAACTGAGAGATTAAACTTAATATACCCATTAAACCAAAAAATATTGATATATTACAAACAGAATTTACATTGACTGAAATCGTTTTTCAACTTAACAGTAAAATCCACACGTTCGTCCATATTTACAGATCTGTCAACACCATGTAATTATCTTCATAAAATTTATTTTCCGGAAACGTTATTTGAAGAACATTAGCTGGTTTAAAGTCCAAGTAATCGGCATTGAAATAAATATTACTTACTTCTAATTTAAATATTAGAGTAAAGCTTTTTTTTACGCAGACGTGTTTAGATTTCTTTTTTTTTTTACGTGTGGAGTGATTTATTATCAACGAGATATTTTCTTTAATTTGTTAGTGTCCACAATATATTTTATTTATATATTTACATAATCTATATAAATAAAAATGTACTTGTCGCTTTGTTACTATCCGCTAATCTAGAAAACGGCTGCTCCAATTGTTTTGAAATTTTACTATAGCATTTTAATCGAATACGAGCATGTTTTTATAGACCTAATATTAAAAAAATATTACAATATTAAAAATAATCTATATTGCAAACTCGATTAGAGCCGATGAGAGCCAAAGCAAAAAACTTTCATGATCAATATGAACGCCTTTACAGACAAATTTATTGTTTCACAGAATACATAGGAAAACTTCACATTTAAGGAAAACGAAATTATATTTTCTAGAATTTATATGAGCAAATACGAAACTTACACACACAGGATCTGTATAAATAATTATACACGATTCACAAATTTAGTGCACAATTCCCATTTCGTTGTTTTAGTAAATAAATTTCTTGTTTTATTTTTATTTTTTTTCAAACCTAAGCCCTTTTTTTATTATTTCTATTTTGGCGGGCGTAAATAACAGAAATCCCTTCCCTTTTTTTTTTAAAAAAGAGTTTTCTCTTCATTTTTTTCAACGAATTATTATCGATATCCCATTTATTTCGTTGGTTTAGTAAATAAATTTTCAATTTAACCAAACTGAGACAGAGCAATGCGTGGCCGGGTACAGCTCGTTTATATATATTTACATATATTTCAATAATTGTCTTAATTTAGTTGTGTTCATAACATATTTTATTCATAAATGTAATTAAAAGAATTAGCACATTTTAATTGCTTTTTTATTTTCTGATTCGGGGCAGATTTGTTCAACTGGAGTTTCTTTTTTACCAAAAAGTTTTGATGATTTACAGTCTTCATGAACATTTCCTTATACAAAAAAAAATATAAATATTAAACGATACAAAAAATAAATTTTTGAAGTACCCTAAGGTTAAATGGTAACAGATATATATTACAAAGATTTTTTTCTAAAAAATTATTCATTCATTACTGGATTAGTCTTAAATGTAGGTACCTCCACTAATTCGCAGGAAAAATAGCATAGCGTAATGCAAAAGGAGGACGTTTGAAATTTTGGTTAAAATGCTTGTTTTGTTTACGTCATCGCCTTCTACAAAGTTTAACATTGATTTTTTGCGCTTTTTTCTGTTGAAAACATTAATTTGAAAATTCTTGTACAAATCAAATAATTGTCCGATTTTAATGAAATTTTCAGAACTTATTCACAAATGAATAAAATTATTTTTGATTTGTTTCTTTTAGAAAATATTAATATTTTTTTTTTAAATGTGTTACCCTCCACTTATTTAATTTCATTAACTTTTGCACAGAACCATCTTATTTCTTGAAATTATTTTTTTTACGTAAGAGTCATTGGAGATTGTAAATCACCTACTTTTCTTTTCAAATTTGTACTATTTAACTGAAAATCTGCTCTGAATTGAAAAGTAATGAATCCAATAAAACTATGACATTACTTAATTAGAAAAGCTTTTAATTGTTTTTGTAAATAAGTAATATTAAGAACGTTATTGTCTGAAGAAATAAAATTTTTTTCGTGAATAATGAATTTAATCATTAAGCATTTAATTCAATCTAAAATGAAATCTTCACGAATGTTTTTCATTTTAAAAATGTCATTTTAAAATTAGGTATCGAAAATTGATGCCGAAAAGTGGAGGTACCTATTTAAATGTTTCATTAAAATCTGACGATTATCTGCAATTGCAAAAACTTTCACGTCAATATGTCTTTCACCCCACAAAACTCCCAAATTTCAAATAAGAATTTAATGTCCCCTGTTAAAGCTTAAAAAGCACTATATTTTGTATATAAAAACGACCTTTGATCTTTCGTTCTAATAATAATACAACAGTTTTAATAATAAAAATTTGTGATTATTATATTTGGGGCATTTTTCCTCAAGTACGCCTGCTTTTAGCACATTATGGAGGTAACATATAAAAGTTAAAATTTAATGAACGTATAATTGCAAGTGTTTCTTTTCTTTTTTTAATCATTTTATCCCAAGCAAGGTGGTACCGCCACTGATACGCAGGGGGCTACATAAAAGAGTAACAGTTTAAACAGGAGGAGAGAAAAGAGAGGGTATCAGAGAAAGAGTAAGATAAGGATGAGAATACAGGTGTGTTGACAGTTGCGAAGGTAGCGTGAGAAAGGAAACGAACAAGATACACGAGTTGATGTAGAAAGGATGAGGGAAGGACTGAAGACAAGTGGATAAGAGATGAGAATTGACATTGCATTTAAATTTCTGGAGGTTGTAGCCGTCGGGAAATCAAATATACGAAAGGGTGTTCCACATGCGGAAAGTGCAAGAAAAGAAGCTATTGTAGATCTGTTAACAACTGTCCGGTGGAAGGCAAATATAGATTTGTCCAGGGGATCTACCAAGCCCAAATCTTCCCAACAAATTGCAAGAAGAATAACATTAGTATTTCTGCAGGAGAACTGAAAAAACAATACTACACTCACAAATACTCTTTTTTGAACCCTATAACCTAAGATTCCGAACATCCTTTTCCCGGTGATTTTGGGAAATGAAAGAAAAGGGACTAAACCCAATAGTAATTTGGAGAGTAATAGGTTCAGCTAGCACCCACAAAACGTTTGTAGTTGATGCAATTTAGGTTTAGTTGAAAGAATTATAATATTAATGTATCCTAAACAAATTTTACTTTTAAACTTACGTATGGAATCCAAAAGCAAATGCCGTCATAAATCCAAATTTTTAAATTTTAAATTGTAATATGAACACCCTAAATGTAATCCAAAACTAATTTCTTTTCGATAAAAGCTTTCTTTCTTTCTCTTCTTAATCACTGTAGATTTAATTTCAACAAGCATATATATCAAAATCTTTTATTCCTTCTTTTCTGATCTTATCATTTGAGTAGCAATTGATCATAGATTCTAAATTTTATTTTTCTAATCCCAGAATTACTTCCCCTGACAATTTTTCTTTTTTTTTAATACTTAATACCTCCTGATTCTCAAAGCCCCGTTTATAAAACATTAAGCTTTCCTTCCCTAGTCCACGATTTATTACTTATTAACCAATTTCTTTACCCATGAATATATATATATATATATATATATATATATATATATATATATATATATATATATATACATATACATATATATATATATATATATATATATATATATATATATATATATATATATATGTGGGTGGATATGTACATGCGTATGTGTGCGCAAATGCATGTAAGTAAATATGAAAATATATGTGGGGGTATTTGAGCGGACATGTGTGTATGTAAGTAGATACGTATGTACTTATTTACATATATGTGTGTGTGTGCGGGAATGTGTGTGTATATACATATTTATATGTATGATAATAGGGTGTGGATGTGCGTATGAATGTAAGAATATATGCCTAAGTGTGTAATTTTTAGTGCAGTATATGATACATTATTATAATTTTATATTTTCTTAATATTAATTATTAATCTAAATTATATATATATATATATATATTATTTATTTTATTTTTACATTTTTTGTATATATAGATATTTATTCGTGTTTATACATATATATGTTATATTTGTTTGTTTGTGTGTGTGTGAATATATATATATATATATATATATATATATATATATAATATTTTCAATTGTCAATTTAGTAATTCACTCATATCATATGCTTATTGATACACTGAGGCCGTTTAAGAAATAACTATGAACTACATTATAATTATCGATATCTTTATGATTCCCTATATATATATATTTATTATATATTTATGAATTTATGAAGTTTATATTATGATGTTTATGAATTTATGAAGTTTATATATAATATTATATCTTTATGATTCCCTATAACAGTCAAATTCTTAATCTTAGGACACTTCCCTTTATATATGTGTATTTTTATATTTTTTATATATTTTAAAATATTTTCTTTATTTATACCTACTACCAATATGTGCGTTGTGGTACAGTGGATATCGGCTCGGAACGAGAAGCCGGGGAGCCGAGTTCGAATTCCAGTTGAATCCATTGTATTCACTTACGCGTAAATACCCTTGGGAGAGGTATTAATCCGTCTATTCCTTCCAGTTATGAGTTAAATAGCAGGACAGACTGGGTTCTATAGCCTTGGTCGGCAACCAGTCTACCGCAAAAAGCAATGGCAACCTACTGCTAGACAATCTTCTGCCCATTCAGTCATGTCTCTTTCGAGACATGATCGCCTGAGCGTGTATCACGTATGGCACTTAACTGACTGACTGACTACCAATATAGCATATTTTCCGTTTTTTTTCTTTCATTCTCGTGGTAGATTTTAAAGTAAATAAATTTTATATCAACAATAGACACACCATATAATTTAAAAAAAAGATTTTGAAAATCTTCTGTCAAAGTTGAATATTATGTATCTATTTTCTCTGTTTCTCTTTTCCCCCTTTTTTTCTTTTTCCTTTTTATATATCTATCCCATTCTTTCCGCTCCCCTTAGCTAACAATTGTCACGGATGCTTTTCCAACGTACGTTCCTCTCTTTCTCTCTCTTTTCATTACTTCTTTTTTCTCACCCTCTCTCCTATAACTTTTTCCATATCTTCCTTTTTTTCGTTTTACCTCCTTTTTTCTCTTTTTTTTTTTTTCTCACCTTCCGTTCTTGGGACACGATAATTTTTTTTACACATATGTAATCTTTAAATGTCCTTTTCAAAGATCGAGTTTGAATCCATTTCGCCAACTCTCTATTTTCCCTCTTTAACAACGTCTAGACGCCCGTTTTTAATATAGTCTACTCTTTCTTTTTAACTCCCCCTCGCACTATTTTTTTCTTATTTTTTCCTTTTCTTTTAAGTGAACTTCCGGCGTAGGAATATATTTTCCATTTTTCCATAATAAACGTCGCTGACGAAGTGACATTACGAGTTTGCTTCGCAGAAGTGATCATACAACACATGTGATTTTCGAAGTTATATATATATATATATATATATATATATATAGGTAGCAATCTTTCTTTTAACCATGTTTCGTTAAAAACAACCAACAAGGAAAAATTTATTATTCTTTATTAATTTTACAGTTTTTATGCAGGATTCCTTTTTGCTTGAGGTAAGAAGTATAAACATGTCCTATAATTTTTGACTTTCCAAGCGCTTTCAGCCACTTCACGGTTCATTTTCAAGGATGCAATTTTTCCGATGATTTTTTTTTTTTTTTTTAATTTTTTTTTTTTTTTGGCTGGTGATGTTATTTCATCATCATGTTTTGAGTGTAATGGAATTTATTTTGTGTTTTTGGAAAGGATCGTTCTTAAAAGCTATCACGTAACGTTCGACTAATAATAATAATAATCAGAAAGCATATATATATATGTATATGCATATATATATATATATATATATATGTGCATATATATATATATATTTGCATATATATATATATATATGTGCATATATATATATATATATATATATATATGTGTGTGTGTGTGTGTGTGTGTGTGTGTGTGTGCTCGCAAGATTTTTCAGTATATTGCTGGTGGAAAGTACTTTAGACAAACAGATTTTTTGTCATAAATTGATATCAAGATAAGGCATAAATAGAATTATTGCTTGAAAACTTATCATTTAGATGAGCAGTTGGTTTTCAGTCACGCTCCTCAGGATCATTTGTTATTTTTCTGCAGAGAAAACCCAAATAACACTGAAGAGTGAAGACATTAAATTGATGCCTGCGCGAAACTTCAAAATCGACAGTTAAGTGACAAGTTTCTCCACGTTATATGTCTTAAATACATTTGCTGTATATATATATATATATCTATATATATATATATATATATATATAGAGAGAGAGAGAGAGATAGATAGATAGATAGATAGATAAACTACTAAAGAGTTGTAAGTAAAAAATGTTTTTTGACAGTATTTATTTATTTCTATTATATATATATATATATTTAATAGCAATAAATAAATACTGTTAAAAACATTTTAACTTACAACTTTTTAGCAGTTTTTTCTATAAATATTAAGACAATATACGTGGATTATCATGATGCTATATATATATACATATATATATATATATTCAGATACTTTAATCCAAGCGGAAAAAGCAGGAAGGTAAATTCCAAAAACCAGTTTCTGAAAGGATTTTTTTTGTTGCTGAGGTGATGTGTTATACCCCGTGGAGATTTTCATATCGAAATGGTCATTCAACATCCTTGAATTAATCCTATTTTAATATATATATTTATATATATATATATATATATATATATATATATATATATATATATGGGTAGCAAAAGTATTGTTACACATCGGTGTTTTTATAAATTTCACAAAAAATCCTTGAATTCAAATGATAGTTAAAATACTTCATTGAACATAGTCTATCTAAAGATTGAGTCAAATTGAGAAACATTGTTTTTCTCTACTTTTATTGCCAATTTCCGAATTTGACAGTAAACTAAACAATATTTCCCAGTTTATCTCAATTTTTAGTTAGGCAATGTTCATTAAAATATTTGAGGTATCATACAAACTGAATAATGTTTTAGTAAACTTGATAAAAACTGATGTGTTAAATACTTTTCCTACCCTCGGTTTATATATATATATATATATATATATATATATATATATATATATATATACAGAGGGAAAGAAAATTAAAAAATGCAATAAAACTCTTATATAATTTAATTTCATAAGCTTTTAATTGCGGGAATAAATAATAAAAATGAAGGACATTTTAGTCTGAGGAAAAAAAAATTCAATGACTAATAAGATCATTCAAACGGAACAATTATATATATATATATATATATATATATATATATATATACGTTCTGATAAGCAAAAATATATATTTTATATTCTCCCATATTTGTGAAGTTACACATGTATGAATTATATATATATATATATATATATATATATATATATTTATGTGTGTGTGTGTGTGTGTGTGTATACACACACATACACACACGCATACACACACATATATATAAATTCATACATGTGTAACATCACCAAATATGGGAGAATATAAAATATATATTTTTGCTTATCAGAACGATGTTAATAATGATGTTAAGCAAAGAAAGATGACGTGTAAAATTCTTTGCTACGCATTTCTTACTCGGCATGGAATCCTTTGACGAAACGAATCGCGTCATACAAAATTTCGTGCGGGTATAATTATATATATATATATATATATATATATATATATATATATATATATATCACTCCAACAGATTTACTTTTAGTGGGTACTCATACTTTATCAGACATGACATTTATTTATTAAGCAGTATATTTATTTTTTTTATTTTTCGTCTACCAGCCAGAATATTCGAGAAATATCTTTAAAAAAAAACATGAGTTTAAAATGGGGATTCGTTCCTGCGTCCTTCTTGGCAGAGGGAAAACTTTTCTTTATCGGCAAGGCTGCGCTCTAGCTTACTCGGTTAAGGCACGTCAGATTTAACGACGGGTTCTCTTTGCACAGAAGGACGCGTATTCGAATTATGCTGAAGAGCATATGTTTACTCTTAGTAAGATTTCTTAAATATCGATGGTGGTAGAAAATAAAATAAATATAGTGTTTAATTATATATATATATATATATATATATATATATATATATATATATATATATATGCAAATAAAACTACAAGCTATTTAATTTAATATACATATATTGGCGTCAGTTGGCGGTTGGCGATCCTACCTCTGGGCTATGGGCGCTCGGTAGAAGAAGGCAGACTTTTTAGCGTGTATATTATCATTATACACGCCCAATAGCCAGAGTTCTCTAATTCATTACTGAATGAGCGATGCGTACATGCCAGAGTAGCTACTGTTTTTCAAAGTCTGCCATTCTTCCAGATTGCACAATCAGAATGTGAGAGCGTATATATATATATAGTAGCGGCCATAATCAGTCAGTTAAGTGCCATACGTGATACACACT